>PVJC01039368.1:0-16465 GCA_004026665.1 Murina feae | reverse complement strand
CTGTGTCTGTCTCTTTCTTTCATTTTCTCAATCCCCAGCCGCCCCTACTGAAGAACCTGACCGCTCTCTAGCTTTGCTGGACGCAGAGAAGAGAGACATATTCACAGTATCCATGTAGAGTATGTCAAGTTGTCAGTCAAATTCTCATTGAAGTAATGAGAACTGAAAGGGGAGGATCGTGGTGGTTGCTGAGAGGAGAGAGAGCATGCCAGGAGGGAAAGGGTCTGAAGAGAATGGACAGCTAGGAGAGCCCCTCCCCGAAGGCTCTTCCAATCATAGTTGCCATGTGTGTTTTAAGAGCGTCTTTATCATAACCAGCACTCTGCCCTGGGAGCCTGAGAGCAAGTTCAGACCCCACCCCTGTCACAATCCCCTGCGGTACTGTTCATTCACATCACAGCTGTGGGTCTTCAAGTCAGACCCCAAGTCGGAGTGGCTAGATCCTCCAAGGAGGTAAAGTTGAGAGCCACTGAAGAGAGAGATCACGGAATAGTGCTGACATAAGAAACATCCAAACCTGCAAAGAATTTTTATGAGTTTATTTGAGCCAAACTGATGACATATGCCAGGGAGCAAGATCTCAAATACTGTACTCCTGAGGATAACTCTACCATAGCTTCTTTCATACATGTGTTCCCTCCTTAATTTCAGGAGGAAACATAAAGGAAGATTGGAGAAAGCTAGGCTGGAGTTGGATTACCAAATCGTTGACAAGATTAGGTGTTCTCTTCAGGTTAATTCCCACTTTGAGGGGCATTACCTCTGGCATTTCCAAGGTGTGTCAGCCTAGATGCCCAAGAACAATGGACAGGGCTGGTTTAAAACCTTTCACTAAAGAAATTGTATGCCTGGCACAGACTATTCACCGAGATCTGCTGAGTTAAGAATTTATGACCCTGTGAGGTTACTTTCCATAGAAGACCTTTTCTTCACCCATGACAAATTAATAGAGTAAAGGCCAATGAACTGAGGCAAGAGGAAGAAAATGTGAAGAAAAAGATTTGCTTCCTGGTACTGTGGCCACTGCAGAAAGCAGCTCTGAGAAATGTAAATGTGGTTGCTCACAAACATTCACCCTCCCTCCACTGTGCTCAGACCCAGCCTTTTGTGGTGCCAGCTCCTTGGTGAGATGTGGAACATCCGAGAAGGAATGTATTTTGTTCTGCAATGGTATTATTTTGGTCATTCTGTATTTTCTTTTCTTTTTTTAAAGAATAGTTAATTGATTTTTAGAGAGAAAGGAAGGGAGAAGAGAGGAAAAAATGGATGTGAGTCTAACATCCATCAGCTGCCTCCTGCACGCCCCCTATTGGGGATGGAGCCTGAAACCCGAGGCATGTGCCCTGACGGGTAATCTAACCAGGAACCTCTCAGTGCAGTTTGTAGATTTCTTTGTATTTATCTTTCTTGAAGTTCACTGAGTTTCCTGGGTGTGTAGATTATTGTTTCTTTATAAATTTGGGAAGTTTTCAAACATAGTTTCTTCACATATGCTTTCTATTCCTTTCTCTCTCCTTTTTTGGTACTTCTGGTACACATATGTTGGTATTCTTATTTGTATCCTACATTTCTCTACTGCTCTGTTCATTTTTAAAAACAAAATGTTTTTTTGCCCTGGCTGGTGTGGCTCAATGGATAGAGCGTTGGCTTTCGGACTGAAGAGTCCCAAGTTCGATTCTGGTCAAGGGCACATGCTCAGGTTGTGGGCTCGATCCCCAGTGAGGGGCATGCAGGAGGCAGCTGATGACTCTCTCTCATCATTAATGTTTCTATCTCTGTTTCTCTCTCCCTCTCTGAAATAAATAAGTATATATTGAAAAAAATAAAAATATGTATTTTTATTTATTTGTAAGGTATAGAGAAAGGAAGAGGGAGACAAAAAACATCAAGATGAGAGTGAAGCATCTATCTGCTGCCTCCTGCATGTCCCCTACCAAGGATCAAGCCTGCAACCCAGGCATGTGCCCTGACGGGGAATCAAACCAGCAACCTTTCTGTACACAGGACAACGCCCAGCCAACCGAGTCACACAGAGGCCAGGGCCATTCAGACTTTTCTATAGCTACAGGAAGAACACGCATTCATTGCAGGGGAAAGAAGAAGATCAACAACATTTAAAGGAAGATCTTCCTTGAAGCATGTATGCACCTATTCACCAATGGCTGCTATAAATTATAGGTGAATTATAAGGAAAGCAATAACATTGATACTTACTAATATGACAAAAAGCATTTTTAGTTTAAAAGAAAAGAAACAAAGCAACAACATCTGTATTCCTATACCTACCATTATTATTTTTGTTTTCATCAGGAGCTCAAGTTTTATTTATAAACAAAAAGGTATTTTTAAACAGGTATATATTTAATTCTACACACCACAATTATTTAAGCTATGTTTCATATATTTACTTCCTCATCATTGAATACTTACACTGAAATGGGTATTAAAAGTATATAAAATCAGTCCTTACATACTTTCTCCTAACAAATACTTCACTTTATATGTCTATATAACAAAACCAACTTGAAAGTTTAAAAAAGGTTGTTCTGTTGAAACAGGTATCTACTGTTTTTAAAAGAGTGGAAACACAGTATTCTATATCTGACATTTTGCCAGTATTGATTTTATTCCAGTTGAGCTTCTGAATGTGGCTCAGGATTTATAACATTTTGTATGAGCTGACCCACCTTTTAAAATCCCTTAGACTTTCAAGACTTCTCTTTATCACTTCTGCCTAGAGAAAGAAATGCCTTCATGTGACTAAATTGCACCACACCTTTCCAAATCGCCTCTAATAGGTGTGGCCAGGACTGCACCTACGTCTGCTGGGTTTTCAGACGAAGTGAGGATTCTGTGGCTGGAGACCAATTGTTTCCATTTTTTTGGTGCTTCATTCATCAAGATGAGTTGAGCTACTTTTTCAAAGCTAGACTCAACCTACTTAAATGGGCGTTTAATGGAGGGTATGGGGTCATTAAGGAATGGCTGTTTTTCTCTTCCCTTTCACTTTTTAAAATTTCATTTCATCGTCTTTTTTTTTTTTTTCTTTCTTTCTTTTTTTTTTGGAAGATCCCACATGTTCTTCAAACTTTCAGACCAATGCTTGAGTCATGTATTCTTCAGGGGCAATTTTTGTTTAGGTGTTTCTAATTTTAAACCAAAGTTCACAACTTTGGCTAACCATCAGATCACCTGGGGACTTCTATAAATTACTGATACCAGATCAATTAAATCAAAATCTCCTTAGGTGATCTCTAGCAAGACATAGACAAGCTTATTCTAAAATCTGAACTGAAAGGCAAAGGACCTAGAATAACCCAAAACAATTTTTAAAAAAATAAGAAGTGAGCCCTGGCCTGCTAAGTTGGTTGGAGTGTCATCCCTATAAGCTAAGGTTGCAGGTTTGATCCTGATCAGGGCACATGCAGGAATCAAACAATGAATGCATGAATGGGTGGAGCAACAAATCAATTTCTCTCTCTCTCTCTCTCTCTCTCTCTCTCTCTCTCTCTCTCTCTCTCTCTCTCTCTCTCCCCAATATTTTTTAAATAAGAAAATGAAAGAAGTCACTTAAGTCACTTCACTTGATGTTAAGATGATGTAACTACGGGAAACACAGCAGTGTGGTATTGATGGAGGGACAGAAACATAGATCAACGAACGAAAAAGAGAACCTAGAAATAGATTCTCATAAATATCTTCAACTAATGTTTGGCAAAGACAGAAGAGTAATTTAAATGAGAAAAAAATATTCTTTTCAAGCAATTATGCTAGAACAATTGAATGTGCATAAGTGAAAATAAATCTCAGGTTAAACTTCATACCTTATTCAAAAATTAACACAAAATGGATCACAGAAAAATATAAAAATATAAGTCTTTTAGAAAAAATTGGAGAAAAAATTTCAGGACCTAGGGTTATATGAAATGTTCTTATACTTGATGACAAAAGCATGACCCATGAAAGGAAAAACTGGATCTCATTGAAATGAAAAATCTTTACTCTGTGGAAGATGCTAATAAGTGAATAAAAATGCAAACTACAGAGTTAGAGAAAGATATTTACAAATCATATATCCAACAACAGAGTTGAGATGTTTCTAGAAAATATAAAAAGCTCTCAAAATTCATGGTAAAAAGCAAACAATCCATTTTAAAAATAAGCAAACATTATTTTCTCCAGGAGGACATATAGGTTACAAATAAGCACTTGAAAATATGTTCAACATCATTACTGATGAGGGAACTGCAAAGTAAAACCATGAAATATCACTTACATCCATCGGAATGGCTAACAAAAAAATATAATGAAACCATTCGAAGCTAGCAATAATGGGGAGACGATGGTGGGTATGTAAGATGGAATTAGCCACTCTGGAAAAAGTTTGTCAGTTTCTTATAATACTAAGTGTATACTTACTATATGGCCCAACAACTCCTCACATGGTAATTTATCTCAGAAAAAATGAAAATTGAGGGTCAAACAAATATACATGAACATTTATATTTGTTTTATTCATAACAGCTCCAAGTTGGAAACTACCGAAATATCCTTCAATGGGTGAATGATTACACAAACCATAATACATCCATACCATGGAATACTACACAAGTTGATATATACAACAACTTAAATGAATTTCAAGGGAGTCGTGTTAAGTGAAAAAATTCAGTCTCAAAATGTATATACTGTATAATCTTATTTACATAACATTCTTGAAAAAGCAAATTAGAGGGATAGAGAACAGATTAGTGGTTGCCAGAGGTCAGAGGTGGGAGGATAGCATAGGGAGCTTTTGATTATGGTACAGTTCTGTATGTTGATTGTGATGGTGGGTACACGAATCTACACATGTGGTAAAATTGCATAGAAACACATGCCCACACATATAAGAGCACTAGAGGCTCAGTGCACAAGTCATGCACCAGTGAGGTCCCTCGGCCTGGCCTGTGGGTATCGGGCTGAAACCGGCAGTTCAGCATCCCCTGAGGGGTCCCAGATTGTGAGAGGGCACAGGCCAGGCCTAGGGACCTCACCGGTACATGAACCCATGCACAGGGCCTCTAGTATGCATATAAGGTCTTTGGTTAATCTGTTCCTGCCCTCCCCTTTTCCCTTTCCCTCTGAAATTTATCAGTCTATTCCATGTTTCCATGCCTGTGTGTTGAGCATCTGCCCCCTGGTGGTCAGTACACATCATATCTACCTATCAAATGATCAAACAGTCATTTGGTCACTTACGCTTTTATATATATAGACTAGAGGTCCGGTGCACAAAAATTTGTACACTGTGGGGGGAAGGGGTCCTCAGCCCAGCCTGTGCCCTCTTTCAGTCTGGAAACCCTCAGGGGATGTCCACCTGCTGGCTTAAGCCCACTCCCCAGGGATTAGGCCTAAATTGGCCGTCAGATATCCCTCTGGCAGCCTGGGAGCCCTCAGGGGATGTCCACTTGCCAGCAGGGATCAGGCCTAAATTACAGTCAGACATCCTTAGTGCTGCTGAGGAGGCAGGAGAGGATCCCACCACCACTGCTGTACTGGCAGCTGGCAGCCTGGATTGTGGCTGAGCAGAGCTCCCCCTGTGAGAGCGCACTGACCACCAGCAGGCAGCTCCTGCATTGAGCATCTGCCCCCTGGTGGTCAGTGTGTGTCATAGTGACCAGTCATTCCCAGTCGTTCTTCTGTTAGGGTCAATTTGCATATTACTCTTTTATTATATAAGATAGAGGCCTGGTGCATCGGTGGGGCCAACTGGTTTGCTCTAAAGGGTGTCCTGGATCAGGATGGGGGTCTCACTGGGGCACCTGGCCAGCCTTGGTAAGTGGCTAATGGCTGTTTACAGGGCTGGTTACAACCCCTTTAGGGTGGGGGTCCCCACCAAAGTGCCTGGCCAGCCTGGAAGAGGGGCTAAGGGCTGTTTTCAGGCTGGCCACACCACCTTCAGGGTGGGGGGTCCTGGTGGGGTGCCTGGCCAGCCTGGGTGAGTGGTTGATGGCTGGCCAAGCCCCCCCAGGGGGACCCTCACCCCATGAGGGTGAGGCCATCCTGGGTGAGGGGCTGATAGCTGTTTGCAGGCTGGCCATGCCCCCCAGTGACCCAAGCTCCAAGCGAGGTTGGCTGGAAGCAGGTATGTGGGATTTATTTATCTTCTATAATTGAAACTTTATTGCCTTGAGCAGAGGACTCAGCCGGCCAGGGCAGATGGGAAGCTTGGCTTCCTCCATCGCTGGGCAACCAAGCCTCCTGCTTGCTCCAGCTCCCTGGCTGCCAGCCGTCATCTCGGTTGGGTTAATTTGCACATAGTAATTTTGATTGGCTGGTGGGCATGGCTTGGGGCACAGCGGAGGTGTGGTCAATTTGCATGTTTCTTTTATTAGATTAAATATATAAAACTGGTGAATTCTGAATAAGCTCCATGTACTATTCCAATGTCCTTTTCCTGGAATTGATAATGTACTATAGTTGTGTAGTATTACCATTGGGAGAAACTGAGTGAATGGTCATGGGACCTCCCTGCATATTATTTGGCAATTTTCTGTGAATATATAATTATTTCAAACCAAAACTTTGAAGCAAAAACAAGAATAGCAATGAAGTATGCTAATAAAATACTGCTGCCTGGGCCTTCTTCCAGACCAGTTAGATAGAATCTCCTGGAGTGGGACAGGACATCAATATTTTTCTTTTCTTTTCTTTTTTTGATTTTGTTAGGATGTCATTATTTTTAAAACCCTCTCCAGATGATTCTAATGTGCATTTAGTGTTGAATCACTGTTTTAAGTAAGCCTGAATTTCCAAAAATATTCAATTGAGAAGATGATAACTTGCTTTGTAAAAAGAATCTTTGCTCTAGAATACAAATTGTTCACTAACAGTCTTTCAAATAGTGAGCCCTCTAAATCACTCAAGAAATCTGAGGTACACATTGCCTTTCAGGAAGACATATCATTGTTCATGCGTAAACACATGACAGTGATAGAAAGGTTTTTCTATAAAGAAAAATGAGTGGTTCCTAAATATAGGGTATCTCCCCAAAATGCATACACACACTTTGAATAATTATAAAGGCAATATTTATTAAATTACATTTCATCTTCAAAACTGAGCTATCAGTTGTTAATTTGGGACACCCTGCAGATGTGTGTCTGCAGATGAGTGCTGTCCTAGTGGTCACCTTTGTAAGTGTTACGAGTGTCATGGCAGTACTCGAAACAGCATTAGGTTTTGCTAGTTGAAAAGCCCCAGATCCATCCCTGTCATTCAAAGAGCATGGAACAAGAGTGCTGAGACACACATATCATATGTCTACATAATTAAAAGTTACAAGTCAGACCAGGAGTTAAAGAAAATATCTGCCATCCTTTTCACTTGACAAATATGCCTTCATTAAAAAAAAGAGGAGTGGGAGAAACTACATGTAAAGCAATGGTTTTTATATGATGGAACTATGGCATCATAGTAAAGGCAACTGAGTTGAATTATTATTGCAAAAGTTTGGATATTTTGCTGATGGGTTGGAAAACTGGGATAAGTAAAAAAAAAAAATTAAGATATATATTATGTAAATTATTTATTTCAGAACATTTTTTTCTTTCCTATCAGTAAAAATCACTGGTTATGTTGTACTAAGACTTTCACATAATTTGTGTTCTATTGATAGTAATGATTTAAAAGGTTAAAAATAAAAATATATATATATATAAAGTATATATAATTCAAGTGCATTTTCATAAAAATGTAAAGCAACAGTTAAAAATCAAAAATTTAAATTACTTACATATATGCTTTCCCAAAAAGTCATTTTTCTTCCAAACTTTTAAAATCATCCAATAAAACAGTGGCAGATCACAAATTATAATTAATAAATATTAAAACTTAAATCAAATTAAAGTTAAATTTTTGTCTACTTTTTTGAGATTTTATTACACATTATGTAATATTTATACAAATATAGCTACTCACAATTCTAGTCTTCAGTGTCCATCTAGTAGCTAATTAAAAAATTAGAATCATACTTCCTACATGTTATGTCTAGACCCACAAATCTATTTTATAATAATAGGAATTGCTTAATGTTGCAAAATCTTTTTCAGCCACCCTGTGCAATTCTTGTGAACTACTCCACAGCCACAAACTGTAACATGAAGGCTGAAAATAGAAGCTGGACACTCACTGGTAAATGTTGCTTCCTTAAGTAAGTATCTATTGCATTCAGCACTTTGAGAAAATGTATCTGACTCCTTTATTAATTTATATTTTATCTAAGCACATCTATGGCTTAAAATGGCCTGGCTCTCCAACAAACTAGTGTTGCAGTATCAACAGAGGTACAATCTCACAGCACTCAGGCATTTACCTTCTGTTTTAAGGGGTTTAAGGAAACTAGTGCTGAAAAGTAGTTTCCTGGGGCCTGAACAGTGTTAATCATGAGGGAAGATGTTTTAAGGATACAAGTTGTACTGTACCAGTGCTGGACCTGGGCCCTGACTGAAAGACGTTCCATGCATTTTTTATTTTTTAATATGCAGGGGCCTCTAAATCATGGGGTTCCTCTTCCTGAGAACTAAGGGCAGTATGGCACATTTCATAATATGTCTCATTTTATTGTTTATACTAGAGGCTTGGTGCACAAAAATTTGTGCACTCGGGGGAGAGGGGTTCCTCAGACTGGCCTGTGCCCTCTCGCAGTCTGGGATCTCTCGGGGGATGTCCCCTTGCTGGCAGTCAGACATCCCTCTGGCAGCCTGGGAGCCCTCAGAGGATGTCCACTTGCCAGCGGGGAGCAGGCCTAAGCTGCACTCGGATATCCTTAGTGCTGCTGAGGAGGCGGGAGAGTCTCCCACCACCACCACTGTGCTGGCAGCTGGCTTGTGGCTGAGCAGAGCTCTCCCTGTGAGAGTGCACTGACCACCAGCGGGCAGCTCCTGCATTGAGCATCTGCCCCCTGGTGGTCAGTGTGTGTCATAGTGACCAGTCATACCCAGTCATTCTGCTGTTAGGGTCAATTTCATATTACCCTTTTATTATATAGGATAGAGGCCTGGTGCATAGGTGGGGAGCTGATGGCTGTTTGCAGGTTTCCCACAGCCCCTTCAGGGTGGGGGGTCCCACTGGGGAGCCTGACCAGCCTGGGTGAGGGGCTGATGCCTTTTTGCAGGCTGGTCAAGTTCCCAGTGGGAACCCTCAACCCATAGGGGTGTGGCCAGCCTAGGTGAGGGGCTGAGGGTCATTTTCAGACTGGCCACGCCCCCCCAGCAACTCAAGCTCCCAGCCTCTCCTTTTTTCTTTCTTTTTTTTTCTGGGATTTATGTATCTTTTATAATTGAAACTTTGTAGTTTTGAGCGGAACCTAGGGCCGGCCAGGGCAGGTGGAAAGCTTGGTTTTTTTCATCACCAGAGGAACCCAAGTCTCCTGCTCACTCCAGCTCCATGGCCTCTGCCATCTTAGTTGGGTTAATTTGCATACTCACTCCTGATTGGCTGGTGAGCATGGTTTGTGAGCATAGTGGAGGGATGGTTAATTTGCATGTTTCTCTTTTATTATATAGGAGGACTAGAGGCTGGTGCATGGAATTTGTGAACTGTGGGTGTGTTCCTTAGCTCAGCCTGCACTCTCTCCAATCTTGGACCCTTCAAAAGATGTCTGACTGCCTATTTAGGACTGATCCCATAGGGATCAGCCTAAATGGGTAGTCGGACGTCCCTCTCACAATCCAGGACTGCTGACTCCCAACTGCTCACCTTCCTGCCTGCCTGATTGCCCTTAAGCACTTCTGCCTGCCAGCCTGATCACCCCTTAACCACTCCCCTGCCAGCCTGATCGACACCTAACTGTTCCCCTGCCAGCCCGATCACTGCCAACCTCCCTTCCCTGCCAGCCCAGTCATCCCCAACTGCCCTGCCCTGCTGGACTGGTCACCCTAACTGACCTCCACTGCTGGCCTGGTCCCCCCCCAATGGCCCTCCCCTGCAGGCCTGGTCCCTCACAACTGCCCTCCCCTGCAGGCCTGGTTCCCCACAACTGACGTTCCCTGCAGGCCCAGTCCCCCCAATGGCCCTTCCCTCCAATCCATCTTGTGGTGGCCATCTTGTAACCACATGGGGGAAGCCATCTTGTGTGTTGGAGTGATGGTCAATTTGCATACTGGTTGTGACTAATTAGCATATTTGTTTGTGACTGTGAGGGCATTGTGACCAATTTGCATATTACCTTTTTATTAGTATAGATGTTATTGTTGTGCACCTGACCCATATGATTTACCAATACTGGGTTCAAAGTAACTTTTGTTCTAAGAATTATGTCTGTCCTCCAACGATAGTCGGTTACCATTGAAAGATTTCCAAAGAATATTCCAGACTCAAAAGGAGAATCAAAAACAATTTGAACAGTGGCAGCATCCCCAGAATATTGTTGCAGATTCTCAAAGTAAAGCATTACAAGATAAAAACACTGATTGTTTAGTACATATTATGTTATTTTAAAATCCTGTCTTGAAAGCTTAGGAGTATTTGGCCACCCCCCTGCGTAAACTAGATGAGGCTCAGGAAGCTTCAGAGGAGACAGGGAGGTTTGAAGTTATCACAAACTGGGGCTTGATGATAAAGAGAAGACAGTGGAGCTCTGGGAAATGTAACTCACAGAAGCTAAGCACATTACTAGTTGAGGTAGTTCAGAAGTAGGGGAGGGGGTAGTATGATAGCAGTAGTTGTAACAAACTTGGGATAACCAAGTGCTCTTGCTGGATAAGCAGACCAGACTGATGGGCCAGAACCTGAAGTGTCCAAACAAGGTGAGGAATAGTCCTCTCAAAGGAAGGCAAACATGAGGAAGAAAGAGTCTTATTAAATCCAAGTTGGCAGAGACTAGGACTGAGTTTGTTAAGAGACAGACAGCCACACTGGAAAAGACAATTAGTCATTTGGATGCTGAATTGAAATGCACCAAAGAGAGTCATCTCTAAACATAGAGAATGCTGGACCACACCTTGTAAGACCTAACCGGGTGTGGAGAACCAGCACTCTGCTGCTCCCTGCAAATTTCCCTTGAGCATGCCTGCCTAAAACTGATCTTTAAGCTGAGCACTGACCTTTACCTGGAGGGCTGCTTTCTTCTCCTTTCCCTGCTTCCTCCCACACTGTCCATGCCCCTCTCGCTAGAGATCCCTGCTAGGATCTGGGCCACACACGTTTGAGAACATTTAAGGAAATGTGGGCAGCAGAAAAGTGTCTTTAAAAACATATGATGTACGCATTTTGCAATTCCCTTTATTGTTTGTAAAACATTTCAGATATTGCTATAGTTCTTAAGCTGTATCTAAGCAATTTCTCAGTTTAAGAAGGTAATTTTTTAGCCCAATGCATGTTCGTCCCTTTCTTCTTATCAGAGCCAAACGTAAAAACTTTATTGTTTCATACCCAGGACCAACCAAACCATAAAGGTTTGAACACCTCTAAAAATAAAATCATCAGGCTTAAGACATCTGAGAGCATGTTTCTAAGTTGTTAGTAACCAAACAAATCAACATGAAACTGCTATACAAAACCAAAACTTTGTCTCATCCTTTCTTTAGCCATCCCCCAACAGAACCCCTCACATATTATGTGCTCTGTATGTTGTGGTGTCTACTTCCTCTCATATCTTCTTTGAAAAATAATTTTTTGCCATTGATTTATCCAAGCAAAACTTATCAATTGTTTCTAAATCAACAGGTTTCTGGGTTTCTTTTACAGGGAAATGGCATCTCAAGATTATAATCTGGGCACTAAGGATGCTCATTGACACTGGGCTGATCATTGTTTCTAGGCATCTTCAGTGGTCAAAACTAGGACAGTTGGTTTTGTTCTACTCTTTTAAGGTCAAACATCTCAGGGGTTCGTACTGATACTTCCTATTCAAATTCAGGGCTATACGATATTTACTCAACATTTTCCATATCTGTGTCTTCTCTCTTCCACACTGAGAATTTTGGTTCTTAAGGTCACTGGGACAAGATTAGAATATTCCAAAATCACCCATTTATTTATCCCATATCACATACATGACGATCTCAGAATAACCGTGGTATTCTCTTTTTTGTAGTTGTACCATACCCACACTGTCTGAGAGTATCATTACATTCTATGCTCTCCATCTCAGCCCTTGTTTGTTAATCTACAAGTAACTACTTGTTTAATGTTCCTTATCAGTTCTAAGGTCAAGGTCTTCCTAGTCACTTTGGTTCTTTGAAGATTGTTTTCCAGTAGATTCCTTTGGAAGGGCTCATGAAAATAATATTCTCTGAATTCTTACAGGTTGAAAACAGATTGTTTGTGCCTTTCAACTGAAATTCAGTTTCCTAGATATAACACCCTGACTCTCATGTTCTTACCTTGGGTATTTAAAACATTACTCCATTTTTTTCTGGTATAAAGTATTGTTGAAAAATCTGATAAAAATCTAAATTTCTTCCCCTTATAAGTAATATTATCTTTTTGGCTAGATGCTCAAAGGAATTTTTTTCTCTAAAGTCTTGGTGTTGGCTATTCTGGATCAATATTTTAGGGTATATAATGTGCTTTTTTCAATGTAGAATTTTAAATCTTTTTTATTTCAGAAAGTTTTCTGAAACTGGACATTATAATATTTGTTTTGTTCCTGGTTCATATTTTTCTTCATGGACTCCTATTATCTGTATTTTGTGACTTCTTTGCCTCTATTCAATATATGGCAGTTTTTCTCAAATCCTTTTTATATATTCCTTCATTTATGTTTTACTTTAAAAATTTTTTCCTTTCTGTCTTTATTTCTTCACCTATTTTTTTTCTTATATTTTTATTGATTTCAAAGAGAAAAGGAAAGGGAGAGAGAGATAGAAACATGAATGATGAGAGGGAATCATTGATAGGCTGCCTCCTTCATCCCCTCTACTTGGGATCAAGCCTGAAACCTGGGCATGTACCCTGATCAGGAATCGAACTGTGCTCTCCTGGTTCACAGGTCAATGCTCAACCACTGCACGACACCAGCTGAGCTTTTCACCTATTTTTTTTTAAGGTATTTGCTCTTCTGTTTCTTCTAGCTTCTTTTTCATTTAAGAAATTATTAATTTTTTTATTTCTGATCCTTCACTTAGTTCTGCAATTTTTCTGAATTTTTCTGATTTTGATTTATTTTGGGGTGTTTTTTTTTCACCTCTTGTGTCATCTTCCTACCATCTTTTAGCTCATTTCGGAAGTAGAAGATCACAATTTTGATGTGCTCTGTGGACATGTATTTCTACTGTGCTTTCATTGTCTCTAGAGATATTATTTTTCTCTTTATTATCTTTTCTTATAATAACTTTGTATAGAATTTGATAGCTATAAAATTCTCCTGGTGATTTTATGTGAAATGAATTTCCTGAACTTTCAGAAGGAGGCATGGTTTAGGGTAGCTTTCTTAACTTCATAGGACTCCTACTTCTGTTCTTTGTAAGCAACAGAACGTAATGAATGTAGTGTTCAAAAATAAAATGGCTTTCTGAGATTTCTTGGGTATGTCCTCCCTGACATTTATCTGAATTTTCTCTTTACATCCTCTCTCTTATATCTTTGTCCACTAACAGCATGTTTTCTTTAATGTGGAGTGCTGTCTTCAAAGGGAGTCCTGGAGCACTAATTTTGAGAGATCATAGGTCTCCAGCGCCTTCAGACCTCACAACAGGCCCCTTGCATTCATTCGCTATTGAATTATGTAAAATCTCTCCTGGCTTCAGTGCTGTCTATTTTAGCATTCTCTGCTCTAAGGTCTAACTGATAACCTAGCACTTCTTACTGCTTTCCTTACAGAGATGTTGATACTATTCAGACCTTGTATTTTGGTATTGGTGTTGATGTTTTGACTTCACTCACTTATATTTTGGAATTTGTAAAGATATATTGCCATTTTTTTTAGTGTAAATGCTGTCCATGGGTTTTTAGTTTTCACTATTTTGTTTTTCTGTTGTTGTTTTTTAAATAAACTTCTTTGTCTTGGAATAATTACAGGAAAGTTGCAAAGGTATTACACAAAATTCTGGTATACGATTCATCTAGTTTCCCCCTTGTAAATGTCTTACTTTACCTTTGTCAAAACTAAGAAACTGATCATAGTATATTGCTATTAACTAAACTCCAGACTTTATTTGGATTCCATCATTTTTCTGTTAATGCCATCTTTCTGATCCAGGAGCCAAACATGTTTAATTGCCTTGTCTTCCCAATTATAGGATAGTTTTAAATCTTTCTTTGATGGTCATGACCTTAAAAATCTTGAGGAAAACTGGTCAGATATCTTTAGAATGCCCCCCTCCCCAATATAAGTTTGTCTGAGATTTTTCACATTATTATACTGAGTTTATGGGTTTAGTTAGGTAAGTTTTCTGCCATTATTTCTTCAAACACATTCTCTATCTTTCTGCCTCTTCTGATGTGCCTGCTATTCTTATATTGTTACCTTTCGATTGTCCCACTGCTCCCTTAAGCTGTCCTCCTATTTTTAAATTGGTTTTTTTTTTCTTTTTGGTTCTCTGATTGAGTGATTTTTTTCAACACTGTCTTCTAATTCACTGATTTGATCCTCAGCTTCCCCTAATCTGCTCTGTGTTCCTTCCAATGTGTTCTTTATTTGTGTTATGTCATTCTTTACCTTAGACTGTTGTTTTTTCATAGTTACTATATCTTTTCTCATGCTATTGAGCATCTTTACCATCATTACTCTGAACTCTGTATCAGATAAATTTCTTATTTCCATTCATTTATGGAAATTTTAATTCTCTTGTTCTTTCATTTGGGGATTGTTTCTTTGTCATCTGCCTGTTTGGGTTTGTGACTATGTATTAGGTAGATGTGCAATGTCTCTCAATCTCTTGTGCAGGACAATGTCAAATACTGTTTCTGACTAATTAGATCAGGCAAAGACTCAAAACCTCTAGAGACCACCTCTGCCTACACAGATAGGATTCTCACTTGAATTACCCTCAGACAATCATCCTCAGGTGAGCTGAGAGTTTTTTTCAACAGGGTGGGGAAGTTGCTTCTGCTTAGAGGCTGTTATTTTTAGTCTCTTAAGTGACCTCAGGAACCCCACACCATGGGGCAAGGTGTTTTCCAATAGTGTGAATCAACTGTCTTCTCCCCAGGCAAGGCCACCTGTATGGCAAATGTCTGTGTGGGAAAGATGTCCTCTACTGTATGAGGGAATGACTCATCACAGGACTGGAGTGTCTGCTTTCTGAGCTCTAACCCCAGTGCCCCCAATCTTGGCTTCTACTCACAAAGCTCTAGTCCAGTCTGCTCTCCCTCTGATGGAGCACAAGGTGGGTGGCTCCACAGGGAATTTTGTGCATTAGCCTTTTAAGAGGGTGCCTGAATTTTCAGCTGTCTCTCCCTGGCTGACAGCAATTCTGCTGCTTTTCACAGCCAGATGTTATGTGGGTACCTTTCTCAGTTCTAGTGCTCTCTGCTGGGGGACCCAGCTTGGGGATTAGACCCCAGAGTTCTCAGTGGCAACCCCCACAGCTGAGATATCTCTCCAGAACTTCAGTTGCTGCCTGTGGGTGCCAGGCCAGCCCTTTTGTGCCTCCACATCCCCATCAGTCTCTATGCAGTCTCCACTTTCCATCCTCAGTATCAGGGTTTTCTCCAGCAAGTCTTCTCTTGATTATTCGGGAAGTTTTTTTGTATTTTTGTATTTTGATTGTAATTCCAGTTTGGACCTGGGAACATGTCTGTGCAGCATCCACTTATTCTGTCGCCATTTTTTATCTCTGGTTTACAGATTTGGGAAAGAATGCCACAGAAATGAAGAGCCCTTCTCATCCCATCACATTAGGAGGCACTTGGTACCCACATGACATCTCTGTGATGTTATCCTTAATCACTTGGTTAAGACAGGTCAGGTTTCCCACTGTCAAGTTTATATTTTTCCCCTTTGCATGCTCTACTTTTTTAATTCCAGCCCACTCTAAAGGGAAGAATGGCAGGAATTAAGTTCCACCTCTAGGGGATGGACGTGGGAGGGGAGTAACTATGCATGAGATTTGGAATTCTTTCGTAAGGAAAATTTGTCTCTTTCTTCCCATTTATTTATTCAATTATTTATTTGTATCATTTTGGATTCATATATTTATTCTATACTTTGGGTTATCATCCAATATTTTTTATTTGTTATGTTACTCAAATTGTTGCAGTCCTGCCATAGGGAGCTCTTTGAGGTTGGCTCCTGTGTTCTCTCTTTTTATGTGGGGACTTAGAGGGTTTCAAATACTTTGCCACTGCTGCCATCTTCCTCTCTTTCATTCTTTCCATTATTTCTTTTTGTAAACATTTTACACAATTATAGTCATAAATATACACATTAAAAATTAGATATTCTGCCCTGACTGGTTTGGCTCAGTGGATAGAGCATCAGCCTCCTGACTCAAGGGTCCCAGGTTCAATTTCAGTCAGGAGCATGTACCTTGGTTGC
>PVJC01039367.1:0-16295 GCA_004026665.1 Murina feae | reverse complement strand
GCCGCCTGTTTCCCATCACGGGTCCTGGGTCCTGCGCTGTCCTGCCCTGCAGCCGCTCTGTGCACTCGGGAGGTCCCTCAGCCCGGCCTGTGCCCTCTCACAGTCTGGGACCCCTCGGGGGATGCCCACCTGCTGGCGTGCCTGACCAGCCTGGGTGAGGGGCTTTAAGGCTGCCCACAGCTCCCATTGACCCAACGTCTCTGCAAGGCTGGCTGGACGCAGGTTCTGGAGTTTTTTCTCCTATAATTGATACTGTTCCTTGAAGGCCTGGGGTTATCTCCTATAATTGATACACTGTTCCTTTAAGGCGGCCTTCTAACTAACTGAAGCCTCCTCTTTGCTTCACCTGGCAGTGTCTATAATGAAACAATTGTTACTTTTACTGGTGAGGCCCGGGCTGCTCTTTCCTTCAGCTCCGGAGGATTCTATGATTGTTACATTGTTTCAAATGTTTCAAATCTGTGTTTTGCTAGAGGCAGTTTAATCGGAGCTGAGCTGAGGGGCGAAGCTTCACTTTCGCTCCTGCCGCAATGGAAAGAGCTGTTTACTCAGGTCCGTGAGTGGCGGCCGCCATGTTGGCTGGGCTAATTTGCATACAGCCGCTCTGATTGGCTGGTGGGCGTGGCTTACCCTGCCTCAGAGAAACGGTTAATTTTAATATTTCACTTTTATAGAGTAGATGATATGTAATAATTTTTTAATAATATGCTAAACATTTTTGGGTTGTATCAATAATAGTATTTAAATCTCATATATTTAGAGTATGTTAATTTTCATGTTTAACTAATCAGGCCATTTTCCCATTTTCTTGTGTTCTTCATTCTTTTAAGAAATTGGTCAATTTTATCTACATTATCAAATTTGTGGGCATAGGATTATGCATAGTATTATTCTCTTTTTATTTTTTACTAGGGACCTTGTGCATGAAATTCGTGCACGGATAGGAGGGAGAGGGGGAGGGCAGGTGGGGAGTTCCCTCAGCCCGACTTGCACCCTCTCCAATTTGGGAGCCCTCAGGAGATGTGCTACTCATGGCTTGGGCCCACTCCACGTGGTTCTCTACAGAGGCCTGGCCTATCTGCTCCACACTATGGGGATGGGCAAGCAGGCCCTGGTGGGTGCTGCCTGCAGGCTGATTGCCTGTTCCCTGGTTGCCTGCTCTCCAGTGGCTGCAGCCACCACTCAGCAGACCCTGCTGGGTGTCTGTCTGCAAGTGCCCATTGCTTGCTCTCCCTCACCACTACCATCACCCAGCAGGCCCTGCTGAGTGCTGCCTTGTAGTCCCTGTTTGTCTGCTCAGGGGTCATTATGGTGACCACCCAGCAGGTCCTGCTGGGTGCTGCCTACAGGGTCTTCGATGGCTCATGCCCCCTCCTCCTGTGGGGTCCCCAATGGCTCATGCCCCCTCCTCTGCAGCCCGGCTAGGTGCCTCCTGCAGAGTCCTTGATGGATCACACCCCCTCCTCCATAGCCGGTGCCCAGACAGTCCTACTGGGAGCCACCTGCAGCCCCCGCTTTTCTGCTCGGGGTCATCATGGCAACCTCCCAGCAGGCCCTGCTGGGTGCTGCCTGTGGTCAGATTGCCTGCTAGGCTCCCGTTGCCAGAGTAACACCACCAGCATCCTACCTGACCACTATGGGCACCACCATTTTGTCCTGGGGTGATGGTTAATTTGCATATTACTCTTTTATTGGATAGGATGTCCATGAGATCAGTGGTGATTGCCTCGCTTTCATTTCTCACACCAGCATTTTGAGTCTCTTGCTTTTTTTCTTGGATAGCCTGGCTAGAAGTTTGTCAATTTCATTGATATTTTCAAAGAATTATGTTTTGATTTTGTCAATTTCATCAATTGTTTTTCTGCTTCCAATTTTATTAATTTCTGCTCTAATTTCTATTATTTATTTTATTCTTCTTACTTTATGTTTGTATTGCTCTTCTTTCTCTAGTTTTCTGAGGTAGAAGCTTAGGTTACTGATTTTTGATATTTTACTATTTCTAATAAATTTTCCTCTAACTACACCCACAAATTTTGATGTTATATTTTTATTTCATTTAACTGAAAATATTTTAAATTTCTTTTGAGAGTTCTTCCTCCACTAGTTCGTTATTTTAATATTTTGAAGTGTTTTTTGGTCCAGAATATAGTCTACCTTAGTGAATGTTCCTAATAAGGTTAAGAACAATGTGTTTTTTGCTGTTGTTGGATAAAGAATCTATGTAAAGTTATTATGTAATGTCCTCTTTATCCCTGGTAATTTTCCTTGTTCTGAATCAACTTTGCCTAAAATCAATCAAGAGCTACTATAGTTTTTATTTTTGTTAGCATAGTATAACTTTCTCTTTCCTTTTATTTTTAATCTTTGTCAATTATTAACATGGGTGTCTTACAGACAACGTATTGTTTGATCTTGTTTTCTATCCATCTGTCAGTTTCTGTATTCTTAGTGATGTATTTAGATCATATATTTTTAAATAATACAATTGGATTAACATCTACTATACTTGTTATTGTTTTCTATTCATTATATTTTATAAGCAATAATCACCCACTACATTGTGGGTGTGATTATTACGAATGGTTATCTATTAGCACAATTAAAATTTTAAAATTTTAAATAAAAGTTTTTATCTTACCTTCATTTAATCCTTCTCCAATGCTCTTCTCTTCTTTACGTAGATCTGAGTTTCTGACCTATATCATTGTCCTTCTATCGGAAGAACTTTTAACATTTCATGCAAGGCAAGTTTATCAGGGACAAATTCCTTTAATTTTTTTTTTGTCTGAAAAAGTCTATTTTTCTTTTACTTTTGAAGGATAATTTTTCTTAACACATATTTTAAGCTGATTTTTTTAACACTTCAGTATTTCATTCTGAAGGAAAGCAAGACTGTTTTCTGGAGAGAAGGCTGATGTAATCCTGATCCTTGCTCCTATCAATAGGGAAGGTTCTTTCCTTTTGGCTTCTTTCAAGTTCTCCTCTTTATTTTGGTTTTCTGCAGATTGAGTATCATCTGCCTAGGTATACCTTTTTATGTTTATCCTGATTGGTGTTTCTGAACTTCCTGGATCAGTGGTTTGGATTTGTCATTAATTTTTGAAAATTTTTAGCCAGTATTGCTTCAAATATTTCTTCTATTCCCATCTTTCTTTCTTGGTATTCCCATTATGCATACACATAAATATCCCACAGTTTTGGATATTCTGGGGGTTTTGTATTATTTTTCCCCTTCACACTACAGTTTGGGAATTTTCTACTGACATATTTCAAGGTCACTGATTGTTTCCTCGACAATGTGCAATCTACTAGTAAGACCATCAAAGATATTCTTCTCTCTGTTAGAGTATATTTAATTTCTAGAATTTCCTGTGGATTCTCTCTTAGAATTTTGAACCCTCTCCTTACATTACCCATCTGTTCTTGCAGGTTGTCCACTTTTTCCATTAGAACCCTTAGCATATTAATCATTATTATTTTAAATTCCTGCTCTGATAATTCCAAAATCGATGTCATAATTGAATCTGGTTCTGTTGCTTGATTTGTCTCTTTATACTGTGTTCTTTCTTGTCATTTAGCATGCCTCATACATTTTTTTGAAAGTAAGACGAAATGTATTGAATAATAAAAACCAAGGTTAACAAGTCTTTAGTTTGAGAGTTGTGTTTGGGTGTGTTTGTTTTTTTTTAACCTGAGTAGGAATTATGCTGTGTTGACTCTTCTCTGTAGCCTTGGGTTTCAAAACCCTCTAATGTCCTTGTTTTTGTCTCTTGTTATCTTTGGCTTTCCCTAGAGACTCCTGTTTAAATTGAATCCAAGCATTCATCTCTTAGCTGTGATCCTCTTGTTCTTATGCTGGATCTCTGCTTCTGGCTCTGGAAGCGTCTGTTTTCAGTAAGCTATAATTCTCTGTGTTCACTTCTTCCTCCAATTTCGGAGACATCGTTTTGCCCTGAAACCTCAATTTCCTGATGGGTATAAGGAAAGGTTTTGGTTTTGTTTCTTAGCATTTTGCTTTCTGGAAGAATGGCAGTGATGACTTGTTTACATGTCAGTTCAGAAACTGGAAACTATCGCATTCTTTATCAGTGATAATTGTCTAAACTTTGCTCTAAGATCATGTCTTTAGTTTTATTTTTCCATGATTTCAAGATATAAAAACCTGGACATGAAGCTATAAATTCATGCAAATGGCTATATATTCTTTTTCTAAGTTCTTGCCATAGGCTAAAATGTCATCTTGATGCCACTTTCTCTACCATTTCTGAGTTAGCAGATAGCTCATTGGTAGGATTTAGGGAAACAGATGATTTAAAAACCAGGTCATAGGAGAACTTATGTGATGGAAGCAGTGGGTTCTAGTAGAGGTATTTACTTAGTGTCTGTCACCTCTAGTGACCTACAGAGTTAGCCCCCTACTTTCCACAAGCTTTAATAGCTTTAATACCTATGCCTTAAACAATTTTTTTTATTGGAAATCCAACTACAGAGCCCTTGGTAATTTTGGATGAGTTTTGTTATCAGGATTGTACCATTGGCAATAATTCCTATTGACTTAGTAAGAATCCTTTTCTTAGTCCTGGGGACAATGCCAGAGGAAGGGCCTGAGCCAACATGATGGAAAGTCTAGTCTGCCCAGTCATATTTCATTCTGGGAGGCACAAGAGCTAGATGTGGGCTTCAGCAGAGATGGAAACTAGGTCTGTCCTCAACCTCATAAAAGAAGCTAATGTCCAAGGGGTAATCAGCTCATAAAGCAATTAATTAACACATTTGGCTTGAAAGGTTGGAACCCACCCGGGGATGAGAATTTAGTTTTTTTCCTCTGAAATTTGCAGTGGCTTTTCTCTTCCTCCATCCCTTGGCCTGTGTGATTCTCTCTGCTTAGAATGCCCAGCCTTCGTTTTCTCTTTCAGGTTATCTCCTCCTTCTCCTCGAAGATTCTGCCCAGCATTCACCGATCCGTGTAGCCCTTCCTGGACATGCAAGCCTGCTATTAATCCTTCTGAGAGTAAAGGGAGTTACCATCTTTCCCAGTACTCATTCTTCTGTCTAAAATAATACTCAGCTTTTCATAAATACTCAGGGGTGTTGTTTGAATGAACTATGAAAGTACCTGTCTCTAAGTTTATATTCCTGACAAAAAAATTAAAAAATTAAAAATGGCCTATCTGCTACTCTTTTATGTCCATTTTCTCACAGCCTATCCTAGAACTGGACCTGTAGTGCAGGTTCAGTAAATATTGGTGAAATGAATACAAAATGGATGAATGAGTACTTTGAAGCACCTCACACCCTAGACAAGCCCTGGAGACATTTCAGTGCTGCCCTGCTCTTCCTGCTTCTCCATCAGGACCAGGCAGCAGCTTTCTTCAGTTGCTACCCTCGGGCTCTAGGAGATATTGTTTGTCAGGGAAGGGCCATTGGCCATGATCAGATTCCTATTGTCCGAGGTGAATAAAACGCAGTTGCTTTTGCTGTAGCCTACTCAATTAGGCCGCCTCAGTAAGACAGGGTATCTCTATTTCAGCTGAGCAAGCAGCAGGAAAGACCAAGCACAGAACAGTCTATAAATAACCCACAGCCCCTCTTTCAACAAGACACTATCTGCGTCTCAGTTGGGCACTCATACTGCTGGAATGCAGCGCTGTTCTGTGGGTCACTGTCTACTGGACTTCCCCATAAGTGTCCAGACCAGAGTGCTGCATTCAGGGCCCTGAGCAGATGTACATGCAAGCTGGAGCTTGCTTATGCCTGTTTGTGGCTGATCAATTGTTAATAGTACCCATTTTACTCTCAAATGTTTCAGTTTTGATGACAACTGATATGGTCATTCTATATGCGCTCAAACATTTCGTACTACCTCATTACACACTGAAACATTCTAAAGAAAATTCTAGATACGATATTTTATAAAAATATCCCAGGCACCCCAGTAGGGACCCAAAACCTGAAAGGGCTGCTTTCATTCTTAATCTCTTACAGAAAAAGACACTTAAAATCTGGAATGTCTTTATCCTATCTAAAATTATGAATAATTCCTTAATATCAGAAAATTCATTCAGTGTTCAAATTTCCTTGATTGTATCAAAAATGTATTTTTATGGTTGACTTAATCTGAATTAGAATCCAAACAAGTTCCACACAATCAGTGGGCCCGCTTCCTTTCCCCTCTTTTTCATATACATCACCTCTTCTTTTAATTGCCACTTATTTATTTAATAAAGCAGGTCAGTTTTCCTGTAAATTTTCCCACATTTCACATTTGGCCTACCCATGGTGCCATTTAACATTGCTTTTTGCCCTGCCTTCCCTATAAATGTTAGCTTGATCTAGAGCTCAATCATGTACCAGTTCAAGTTGTTTGGAAATAACATATTCAATGTACTTCTGGTTATATCACATCAGGAGACATTAAATGTCTGGTTGCCTTTCTTTTTGAGATGTTAGGATTGATTAGTGGGTTCAGGTATTGTCACCTTTATCCAGCTATTATAACATTTCTCAGCACAATCGCATTTAAAGATTTTAACAACCATAGATAATCAGTGGCTAAATCCATTATTCACTAGGGGTTCCAGAGTCATAATATTTTTCTTACTATTTCTTCTATTTGTATTAAGCAGCATCTAATCTAATAAAAGAGTAATATTGAAATTGAGTGTTTCTATGGGACGCTTAAGCCATGCCCACCAGCCAATCAGAGCAGCTGTATGCAAATTAACCCAGCCAAGATGGAGGCCGGCAGTCACAGAGCTAAAGTAAACAGCAAGCTTCCGTTGCACCAGGAGTAAACTGCCTACCTAGGCCAGCTGGGCTTCTCTCAGCTCAGGCAACATAGTTGCAACATTGTTGCAATTATAGAAGCCACGGAGCTGAAGAAAACAGCAGGCTTCCATTGCATCAGAGATGGAGGAAACTGCCTGCCTAGGCCAGCTGGGCATCTACTAAGACAACATACTTTCAATTATAGAAGCCATGGATCTGAAGCCAACAAGAGGCTTCATTACCTGCCTAGGCCTCGGCTTAAATGAACAGTGTATCAATTATAGAAGATAAATAAACCCCAGAAACCTGCTTCCAGCCAGCCTTTCTGGGATGTTGGGTCAATGGGAGCTGTAGGCAGCCTGAAAGCCTGAAAACACCCCTCAGACCCTCACCCAGGCTGGCCAGGTACCCCAGTAGGGACCTGAACCCTGAAGAGACTGTGACCAGCCTGAAAACAGCCATCAGCTCCTCACCCAGGCTTCCCAGGCACCCCAGTAGGGACCCAAAACCTGAAAGGGCTGTGGACAGCCTGAAAATGGCCTTCAGCCCATCACCCAGGCTGGATACACCCCAATAGGGTGAGGGTTCACACTGGGGGGCTTGGCCAGCCTGCAAACAGCCATCAGCCCCTCACCCAGGCTGGCCAGGCATGCCAGCAGGTGGACATCCCCAGAGGGGTCCCAGACTGCAACAGGGCACAGGCTGGGCTGAGGGACCTCCTGAGTGCACAAATTTTTGTGCACCGGGCCCCTAGTCTTATTTAATAAAAGAGTAATATTGAAATTGACTGTTTCTACAGGATGCCTAAGCCATGCCCACCAGCCAATCAGAGCGGCTGTATGCAAATTAACCCAGCCAAGATGGAGGCCGGCAGTCACAGAGCTAAAGTAAGGTGACCAGACGTCCCGCTTTTGGCAGGACAGTCCTGATTTTTAACAGTTTGTCCCACATCCCACGGCATTTTTAAAAAGTCCCGATTACTCTTTGTAATATTTTAAGTAATAATTTTTAAAAAAAGAACCCCCCCAATGATGTACCACTTTAAATCTGGTCATCTGAAGCTAGAGTAAACAGCAGGCTTCCATTGCACCAGGAGTATACTGTCTGCCTAGGCTGGCTGGGCCTCTCTCTGCTCAAGGCAACATTCTTTCAATTCTTATAGAAGCCACGGAACTGAAGCCAATAGGAGGCTTTGTTACCTGCCTAGACCTTGGCTTAAAGCAATAGTTTTAATTATAGAACATAAATAAACTCCAGAAACCTGCTTCCAGCCAGCCTTGCTGGGATGTTGGGTCAATGGGAGCTGTGGGCAGCCTGAAAGCCTGAAAACAGCCCTCAGCCCTACAACCAGGCTGTCCAGGCACCCCAGTAGGGACCCCAACCCTGAAGGGGCTGTGGGCAGCCTGAAAACGGCCCTCAGCTCCTCACCCAGGCTGGCCAGGCACACCAGCAGGTGGACATCCCCTGAGGGGTCCTAGACTGCGAGAGGGCACAGGCTGGGCTCAGGGACACCCCGAGTGCACAAATTTTTGTGCACCGGGCCCCTAGTCTTCTATAAAGAAGCAATTACTTGGTTATCCTTTGTATAGGAAATTCAGGGTAAAAAAAATGATTCTTTTCCTTTAATTATGACAAATGAGGTTTTTTTCTCTTTTAAAAATAGACAATTAGAACTCAAAAACATTTTTAAAATAAATATTGAATTTTAATCCATTCAATTATTACTTTGGATGCTCAAATTATCCAAATAATCAGGTCAGTAGGAGACTTCAAGTGAAAGCATAAAAAGCTCATCTTTTCTGTTTCCTCTTCCAAATCTGGAACCAATTCTGCAAGAAATCTGAATTGTTTTATTGGATAACTGTGTTTAAAGTCCACAAACAGGATCCTAGGTTACTAATTGTGATAGTACCATGCAATGAGCCTAAATGTCCATATATTTTTTTGAATTAGAATTGTTATTGCTTTTATATGTTTTCAGTGGACAGAGAAGAAAAATGTGTCTTTTTAAATTTATTAAAATGTAGTTGGCATACAATATTATATTAGTTTCAGGTGTACAACATAGTGATTTGACATTTATATCCTTTATGGAATAATTATCATAGTAAGTCTAGTAACTATCTAAATATAATATAATTGACTACATTCCCTATACTATACTATACATTACATCTCATGACATTTAGTGTACAATTGAAAGTTTGTACCTCTTAATCCCTTTCACTTATTTTGCCAGTCTCTCCATCACCTCCCTTCTGGAAACCATTAGTTTGTTCTCTGTACCTGTGAGTCTCTTTCTTTTTTGTTTTGATTTTTAGATTTCACATACAAATGAAAGTATATGGTATTTGTCTTGGTCTGACTTACTTCATTTGGTATAACATCCTCTAGGTCCATCCATATTGTTACAAATGGCAAAGTTTCATCCTTATTTACGACCGAGAATATTTCATTGTGTATATGTACCACATCTTCTTTATCCATTCTCCTACCTGTGGCCACTGAGGTTGCTTCCATATCTTTGCTATTGTAAATAATTCTGCAATGAGCCTAAATGCCCATATACTTTTTTGAATTAGTATTTTCAATTGCTTTGGATAAATACCTAGACGTGGCCTCCATACTGTTTCCATAGTGACTGAACCAATTTACATTTCCACCAACAATGCACGTTGGCTCCCTTTTCTTCACATAATTGCAAACATTTGTTGTCTTTTTTATAATAATCATTCTGCAGGTGTGAGGTGACATCTCATTGTGGTTTTATTTGCATGTCCCTGATGATTAGTGATGCTGAGCATCTTTGCATGTGCCTGTTATCCTACTGTACATCTTCTTTGGAAAAATATTGCTTCAAGTCCTCTGTCCATTTTTTGATTGGATTGTTTATTTTTTATATTGATTTTCATGAGTTCCTTGTGTATTTTGGATATTAACCCCTATTGGATATGTTATTTGCAAATATCTTCACTCATTCAGAAAGTTGCCTTTTTGTTTTGTTGTGGTTTCTTTCCTGTGCAAAATCTTTTCAGTTTGATGTAGTCACAACTGTTTAATTTTGCTTCTGTTGTCGTTGCCTGAGAAAACAGATCCAAGATAACAACACTGTCAGAGCGTCTATTGCTATGTTTTCTTCTAGGAGCTTTAGGGTTCCAGGCCTTACCTTGAAGCCTTTAATCCATTTTAGTACAGTTTAAGAAAGTGGTCCCATTTCATTTCTTTCATGCAAATTCTCAGAGAAAAATATGTCATAATTTTTTATAATTGTAATTGTATTACAAATTGTAATTTTATTATAAATTTGTATTTCTTACAAATTTAAAATCATGGTGTTTTTATTTCACTCTTTTGGTTTTTATATACATTTTAAATGTATATAAATGTATATGAAATGATCCTGTTGTGAGATTCTAACCTGCATATTATCTATTAACACCTGGAAAAGTAAATAATCCTGTACAATGGGCTTTAAATGAACTAATTTTCTTTATTTTAAACCTGATTACTGGATTTTTGGTCTAAAATGTAATGTAAACATTATTGTGAAATATTTCATCAAATTTCAGCAATACCTTGTGAAAGAATGAAAATGGATCGGAGTGAAGAGCTTGTAGATGATTTGCACCAAGTTGTACAATAAGCAGTAAAGTCTGATTGATATTTGATTTCAAAAATAACTGCACAGAGAAATGACGTTCAGCTTAACAGCCATGAGGAGCTCAACATCTAGTGCGAGAGCACTTGAGCCCGTCCCTAAGGAAATGAGATCAATAGGTAAACGTGCCCACTTGTGAGAAAAATCCCTCTAAACTAGGAATAAAATGGAAGTCTTTCAATCTGATAAAAGGCATGGACAAAAAACCCTGCACCTACCATCATAATTTTGGTAAAGAAATTGAATACTTTCTCCCTGCAATGAAAAACCACATAAGGATGTCCAGTCTTGCATCTTCTATCTAAATTACTATCCCAGAAGTTCCAATGAGGCTAAACACAATAAATAAGGGACACAAGGGTTAGAAAGGAAGAAGTAGCCCAACCAGCATACCTCTGGATTGAGCAATGACCTATGAACCAGGAGGTCTGGGTTCGATTCCCGGTCAGTGCACATGCCTAGGATGAGGGCTCTAGCCCCAGTTTGGGGCATGAAGAAGGCAGAAGGATCTGTTTCCTCAGGCAACAACAACATCATTGATGTTTCTATCTCTCTCTCCCTCTCCCTTCCTCTCTAAAATCAATAAAAAATACTTTAAAAAGAAAGGAAGAAGTAAAGCTGTCATTATTTACCATTGACAATTGTGTGCATACAAAACCCTGTAGAATCTACAAAAATAGAAAAGCACTAGAATCTATAGTCAATGAACACAGAGGCAGTATACAAAATTATCTATATTTCTATATGTCAGCAGCAATAAATTTTAAAAATGAAGTAAAAATATCATTTAAAAGCATCAAATAGGTAATAATAAATCAAGTAAAATATACATGAGACTGCTGCACTGAAAACTAGAAAACATTGCTTAGATATAGAAACAATCCCCAAGTGAGTAGACAAGCATGACAAGCTCATGCTCATGAGTTGAAAGATAACACAGTGTATGTACTAGTATATGTGTATGTGCATATATATGTTCACAAATATGAGAAACTACTCATACAGGCAGCAACAACTCGGATGAATCCCAAAAACATGATGTTAAGGAATAAGAGTCAAACCACAAAACAGCGCGTAATGAATAATTCAATGCACATGAAACATAAAAGACAAAATGAATCTACAGGGATTAAAACCAGAACGTGGCTACTTATGGACATGCTGGAAGGAAGCACAGGGGACTCCCTAGTGACCACATGTTCTCTATCTTGTTGTGAGTCGTGGTTACAAGAATATATATACACACATATATATACAATTATTGAACCTCATTGCACTGAAAACTTCAAATGTATCCATTTTGATTATAAATTATACACCATCAACAGCCACAACAAAATAAGAAACCTAAAAAGGCCATCCATTGTATGTATGTAGTTGTTTTGTAAAATGACAAATGAATATGATAAGGAATTTGAAAGTTTGCTTTCAGAAATAATTAGTACTGAACAACAGTAAAATTATTTGAGAAGTAAAATATCATAAAAATTATTTAATAATGCAGTTCCTAGTCATTGATAGAAAGATGTAAATTGATGTAACAGTAATACATCATACTTACATGAATTGCTCTTAAGTAAATTTATATAAATTTAATGAATGTTATTACCAAATCCCCTAAAGCATAGCACCTGTAAACTATAACAAATTTAATCTCTAATGCAACGGCTAATTTATATACCAATGTTCCAGAACTGTGTGTGTGTGTGTGTGTGTGAGAAAGAGAGAGAGAGAGAGAGGTGGGAGGAGGGACAGAGAAACAGAGTATCTAGGCAAATTCACAGAATTTCAAAGCTGAGTTTACCTCCTACATCACCGCCTGTGCAAAGCCACACATGCATCCTGATGCGTTCTCAAACCTATGGGTGTACACATGTGACCATACATATGAATCCCCCTTTTTATCGAGTCCTCTTCACTCTTCTATGTTCACATCAATAGCTTCATTCAGTTCTATCGATGAAAAGCCTTGAAACACTTGCCCAGGACCAAATGCAGATTTGGTATCGGAGCTCAAGTTCACCCCCAGGTCCTCCTGCCTTCAGCCCTTAGCCTGTCCTCCCCCTGCTCCATTGTGGGGAGTGAGGGAGTAGGCAAGGTGAAAAGCCTGGGGTTAACAGGAAGCGGAGGCCAATGCTGGATTATGAGTTATAGATATTAACTAAAATTCTCATGAACAAAATAGGCAGAAACATAGGGCCTATTAATTAAAATATGATGTATGATTTGCAAACAAGATAAAATTCTTGTTGATAGAAACATGTGGAAATAATGAGAAACATCTAATTACAAAAAAATAAAATGCCGCAGCATTTCCCCAAAGTCTTCATTGAAGACTCAAAGAAAGCACTTAGGAAATTCTGATAGGTGAGAATTTAGCTCTAAACTCCAGCAGGTATCTCCCCTCCACATTTGGGATCAATTAAATTAGTAAACATACCAAAGGCATTTGCACTTTGCAAAATGTTCTGCCAGTGACAGCAGAGAAGGTGAAGAACACCAAGGGATTAATCAGAGACAGATGTAATTAAAACCAGAAGGGCCAAAATGGCTCGTAGGTCAAAGGGAATTAAAGTCTGAGCAACATTTCCACATAAATGAAAAAAAAAAATGCAATGTATTCTGTTGGGACATTTTAACTGCAAATATATTGCAGTTGCCAGACAGGTTTCAGCTAACCTCTTGGCTCTGCGAACCTTGCAGAAGTTTGTAAATGAACTTGGCAATGTGTAACAAACATCATCGTCCAAATGTCTGAGGTTTTCCTTCGTCTACATAAATAACAGCCCTCCTAGAAAAGGACATGCGTTCCTGTTTACTTCTGATGTGTTCTACACGGCGCTTTAAAAACTGACTTAATGCCTTGCCGTCAGTTCAGTTTTCTCTGCCACATTCCAAGGAGATAAGCAGGTACTGTGCCCACTTTGCAAACGATAAGGATGAGATTACTCGAGTCCTTGTTCTGAATTGCTCAGCATGAGGATAGGGGCCCAGACTGGCTGTCAGGCCTGGGAACACTGCTCACTGTGCGTGTTCAGTGTTGAGTGCTAGTGACACGGACATGTAATCTCCACCTGCTTTTCTCCCCATGCAGGTCCCTCAACCTTGCATTCTGAGGGTGGTCACCGTCTGCATACATGAGAAAAGAAAACATTTCAGAAACCAAGAAAATATTTGCCTTCTGCCTTTTCCGCCAGGTCTCCATGTCACAAAGTCCGGAACGAGCAGGTCCGCTGAGCAGAGAAGCCTGCTCAGGCTCAGGACATGAATCTGACCCCATGGCCCTCAGCTCACTAGATGGCGTCTAACTGCTTTGACCTTCACGATATATTCAGTTGCTCTGAAGAATGTGGAAGGGACAAATGCCAATAGAAGGGGGGCTGTTATTGTGAGGGACTCGCGTCCACCCCCCTCCTTCCACACCTGGCCCTAACACTGGCACACAGCTCCCACAGCTGCCCAGAGTGCCCAGCAGTCCGCACTTACTAAGTTACTCTTATTTTTTAAGTCATTTCACATAGTTGACTTCGGGGGCCAGGAAAGATGGCTGGCACACTCTCCGCCTCTCATCCACATCCTCCGAGGATGGGCAGCTGGTCCGTTGACAGCCTCCACCCGTCCTGGAGGAACAGCCCTTCCAGTCCCAGCTCCTCCAGGCCAGGTCCTGCCCAGAACTGGAGAGGACGCTCGAAGGCAGGGTCCCTGGGGTGAAGCGCTTCAGTGAGGAGAAGAAAAGCAGACCCCAGGACCCATCTTCTGTCCTGGATGGAGCCTTGATCCCGCCCCTGGTGGGGAGTGTTTTCCTGGACGTCTGTGGACTGACGTACACATTGGGGCCTTTCACAGAGGAGCGAGGGCAGAGGCAGAGGGGGAGAGGGAGGCAGCAGTGGCCGGTTTAACCGCCCCAGCGCAGGGTCACTGACTGCTAGTCCATCTCAGCCCAGAGCCCGGCTCGGTGGCCACGTGGGCTGGACCTCTCTCACAAAGCTTGCACCCAGGGGAGGCTGGGGCCTCACTGACCATGTGCTGGACACGGGCTTGGCAAGGATGGTGGGCATCGACGTCATGTGGGCCACAGTCTGGGGAATTTTAGCCACACGGAAACCCAGTCATATTTCCCAGGAAGGCACCCAGGTCTGGCGCAGCTGCAGGAGAGCTAACTGCTGGTTCCATTGCTCAGGCTTACGGTTCCGAGGCCTCGGAAGCCAAGCTCAGCGTGTGTCGCCTTTTCCTCTTTCGTGCAGGGCTTTTTGCGATCTTTATACATGCTGATGCATTTTATTCTTTTCAACATGAAAACTCCCAGAGAATCAGATTACACTGTCCCCTGTCAAACGGAATCCTCGATTCTCTTACTTGGACTTGGGAAAGCCAACAAGGGGGTGAACCAGTGAGGAAGCAAATCGGCAGGGAGGAGCCTCCTCTGGGCAGCTCAGCCATCCCCATCGCATTTTAAAACCCCCGCGTCTTTGAGCAGCTCCTACAATGGAGGGTGGCGGTGCTGAGAGCCACCCTGCACCCCAGCGAGGTATCCTGACCGCACAGCCCATCAGCATGGTGCCAGCCAGGCCTGGGCAGGGAGAGCACTGGAGGGACAAAGGCGCATGTCATCACAAAGGCAAAGGATTCTGTTCTTGGAAATGCTGACCCCGAGGGAGGCCCTGCAGGGGTTGCCTCCCATGGTGACAGGGAGTCTGAGAACCCACCTCCATCAGGGAAGGCTCCAGAGTCGTATGAGAGGGGACTCTTTGGAGGTCGCACTCTGCCAAACGTGAAGCCAAGTCCATCTACACGCACCCCCAAGGCACCCCACAGGTCATGGCTTTAAAGGCCACCAATGATGATTCCGAAGCTACGATCACCAGCCTGGAACGTCTTCCTAACTCCAGATGCTGGCTGCACACCCCACCCTGTGGTACATTTACACCATGGAATACTATGCAGCCATAAAAAAGAAGGGTTTCTTACCCTTTGAGACAGATGAAGGGGCCTGGAGAGCATTATGCTAAGTGAAATAAGCCAGTCAGAGAAAGACAAGTACCACATGATCTCACTCACATGTGGAATCTAATGAACAAAGTAGACGGATGCAGGAACATATCCAGAGGCACAGAAGCATGGAACAGACTATCAGGTTGCAGAGGGAAGGCGGGGAGGGTGGATGGGTGGGAAGAGATCAACTAAAGAACTTGTATGCATCTATGTACAACCCACGGGAATAGACAAGGTGGCAAAGGCCTGGAGTAAAGGTAGGGGGTGGGTAGGGGGCGGGGGCAGGCTGGAAGAGGTCAATGGGGGAAAGTGGGAAACATATGTAATACTTTCAACAATAAGGATTCGAATTTTTAAAAAATGGGGAACATCTGTAATACTGTTGTAAATAAATAAATAAATAAATAAATAAATAAATAAACAAACAAATGAGGGTCAGGGAGAGCCCATTGCCAAAGGTTAGCTGCTGCATGATTCCACTTATGCAGCATTTCAAACTGACACAATTCTAGAAATAGCAATCAGATTATAATCTCTGTGGAAAAGCTTTGGATTTTGTCTGAGAGATGCTGTGAGAAGAGTAAAAGGATCAGGGTATTTAATAATGAATCCTAGCTATGCCCTATATTTTCAAACAGTTTAAACTTATCAAACAGTAAAAGCTAAACTAAATAGAGCTAGTTGTGCAGGATAAAGAGAAGTTCTTCACTTCCTTGCATGTTTCAAAGAGCCAGCTGATCCAGGACACTCAGTGCCTAAACACAGGTGAGCTGGAGATGAGTTTCTGCGCGGGATTGTTACTGCATAGGGGGATTGTTACTTCATGGGGGATTGTGACTTCATGGGGGGATTGTTACTTCATGGGGGATTGTTATTT
>PVJC01039366.1:0-16303 GCA_004026665.1 Murina feae | reverse complement strand
CTTTTATTAGTTTAGATCCTGCCTCTTGTCCTTGAAGGGATGGGAGAGTTGGGCTGATTCCAGCCCAAGCACTTGCCCCAAGCTGAGAGATTAATGCTTAGGGAGGGCTTTGGGGAAGTTATTAGATCAAATATGAAGACAGACCATAATCATCGTAATAGTCACAATACCAATAAAAACAAGTGTCAATATCAACTCCCTCATATGTATGTTTCTCCCAAAGAGATGTCTGCAATCATTACAGGGCACAAGACACTCTCGAGGGGGTCACCAGAAACGGCTGTGGGCTCCTGAATTAGCAAGATTAGTTGTAAGTCCTGGGGAAAACCACAGACAATTGTATGACACGAGAAGATACACTTGGCCAAGCATCCCCGAGCAATGACTAAGCCTTACCAGGTCAGCATTGCTAACTAAGCACTGTGAGACACAGCAAGGTTACTTGACCAGAATCAGACTTTTTATTTATTAATTGATTTCAGAGAGGAAGGGAGAGGGAGAGAAACATCAGTGATGAGAGAGAATCATTGATAGGCTGCCTCCTGCATGCCCCCTACTGGGGATTGAGCCTGCAACTCAGGCATGTGCCCTGACCAGGAATCAAACCGAGAACTCCTGGTTCATAGGTCCACATTCCATCACTGAGCCACACCAGCCCAGCACTCGGAATCATTCTTGTGGTAGTTAGGGCCTTTTACCATTTATTTATTATCCTTGTTCCTTCTCTAACTCAAAGCTATCACTGCCCTTAACTTTTAAAATCCAGCCTGATCCTTAGATAGCTTTTGTGAGGGATCATGTTAGAAGGTTTGGCAGAATTTGACTTTTCTGGGCAACACTATTCTTTTTGGTGAAAACGTCTAAAATGTTTCAAATAGCTTAGACTCCCCTCCAGAGAGAGGGACAAGGCAGTTTCATTTTCCTGATCTGTAAGGTGTCCCAGGACTTTCTCCTCTCCCATCCCCTCCCTATCCCTCTCCTCCTCTTCCTCTCCCCTCCCCTCCTGCTCTCTCCCTCTTTTCTTAAATATATTTTTACTAGGGGCCCAGTGCACAAAAATTTGTGCACTGGGGGGGGGAGGGGTCCCTTGGTCCGACCTGTGCCCTCTCACAGTCTGGGACCCCTCTGGGGATGTCCACCTGCTGGTGTGCCTGGCCAGCCTGGGTGAGGGACCAATGTCTGTTTGCAAGTTGGCCAAGCTCCCCAGTGGAGACCCTCACCCCAGGGGGTGTAGCAAGCCTGGGTGAGGGGCTGAGGGCAGTTTTCAGGCTGGCCACAGCTCCCACTGACCCTACGGGCCACCCGCCCAGGAAGCCGAGGCTGGGGTGGCGCTGGCCACCCCATGACCTCCCAGGCGGGGCCCACGGGGGTCCGGCCGCCTGGTCCCCGCTGGCCACCCCACAGCCTTCGGGGGGGAGCCGTGGGGGTCCGGCCACCTCGTCCCCACGCCCTGGAAGGCTCCCCGGGAAGCCCACCTCTCCCCCCCCCTCCCTGCCAGGCTCCAGCTGGGAAGGCATCCACAAGCCCAAGGCGCTGGATGCCTTCCCAGGTGGGAGGCTCCCAAGATGGCGGAGGCCACAGCCCCAGAGAAGCCGCACACCGGGGCTGTGGCCTCCACCATCTTGGCTGGGCTAATTTGCATACAGCAGCTCTGATTGGCTGGTGGGCATGGCTTACCCCCATCCCAGAGAAATGGTTAATTTTAATATTTTGCTTTTATTAGTTAAGATTGATTTCAGAAAGGAAAGAAGGGGGAGAGAGAGATAGAAGCATCAATGATGAGAGTGAATCATTGATCGGCTGCCTTCTCCACACCCCACACTAGGATCGAGCCCACAACCTGGGCATATGCCCTGACCAGGAATCAAACCGTGACCCCCTGGTTCACAGATTGACACTCAACCACTGAGCCATGCTGGCCAGGCATCTCCCTCTTTTCTTATCACCAATAACTCTTCTTGTTGAGTAGATGGTTATGGGTATACCTCTTCATAATGCCTGTTTGATGTACTTTTCCTTAATCCGTAGAAAGTAGTTCTAATTAATTTCCAAGCTGGTACCTCACAAATGAACCTCCGTGAACAGCCCCACGGTGCTCTGAACTAATAACGTCCAGTCACAACACCATGCTTCATCAGTCATCGCAGTAGGGCTATTCAGCGCAAGGGCAAGTCGGCCCTCTGTGCTTCAAAATATCTAGACACATTACTGTGATACCAGTTCATAAAGTAACGTTGCTCCTTGCTTCCCATACTAACAAACCTCACATTATGTTCCGCGTCTTTCATATTTTCTGGTGTGGCCTGAATAATAAAAAGTGGGCGTTTATACATTTTGCATTTTTTTTTTAAGTTAAAATGATCAGAGTTTTTGCAATCGAAGAATGAAGATTTCCTTGTTTAAAAATGTACACACACAAAAGGGCATGTTTCAATGACAATCAGGTAACAGATAACTGAAGTACCACTGCACTTATTTTAACTGATAAAATGCAAATGCATCCGTTTTCCTTGAGTCATTACGCGTTCTTATTAGCACCTTTCAGAAAATGTTAAAGATCGATGAAACCCAGTAATACATAATTAACATTTTACGACATTTTTCCAGTCTGCTAAGCTTCTCCTTTGCCGAGTATGAACTGACTTAGTTGGTTACACAAGAGACGGCAATGCGCCTTTTCACTCTTGGTGTTGGGGAAATGTCCATTGGGGAACTTGCTAACGGGCAGTTGCGAAATAGCTTTGCCTCTCCAAGATATAATGATATTTATTTATTCAAAACAAAGTTGAGACTGTTAGGTTGTACAAATAATTGCCACCAAGGGTCACAAAATTGCTTGGTGATATCCACTGCTTGCAAACCTCAGGACAGAAGACAAGTGAGTCAGCTGGAATTTAACCATTTTTGGTAGAAGGGCTTTGGAAAGCACCAATCACAAAGCACTGCTGTAAGAATTAAACTTCCTTCCTTTTATTTCTAACTTACATAGTGCGCACTGTGTGCCAGTCATTAAATAAGGCTACCTGTTACTATTACCGAGTTCAATCCTCAGAACAACCCTTTGATGTTAGTTATTATCTTCACAGATGAGGAAACTCAGGCACAGAAATATGTGGGGGTGAACTTACTGCCTCATATGTGGGGGGGGACGGACTCATGCCCAGAATTTAACAAATGCGAGGGAGGGACCACTTCCTCCCAGGTCACGCTGACTACCCGAGTTGAAAAATGGATGAAAGCAGTGTCGACATTTGCAGACCCAGGAGAAAAGCTGGATATTTCTAATAGTTCACGAAGATTTTAGAACCCAGATAGAATATGGGATACATACAGCTCACCCTTTCTGCTATTTCTTATTCAAAGGGAACTGAGACATTGGAAAAGAAAAACTGAGCAAAGGAGACAGATGACTGATTTTTTTCGATATCCTGATTGGGTATAAGGCATCTGTTCTCAAATCTCGTTGATTCTCCAAACATACTTGATTGGAGGAATCTTTTTCTAAAAATTTACTGTTGAAAATGCTGCACCTGTCGCATTGTTTTTTATCGTTCTACTGAAGGTATTTTAAGGGAAACAGCTACTACGATGAGTGTTGTCCCAATAGGGTTCTATAGCGCCTGGTACGTGATAGTTAGCCATCTGCCTCCAGAATATAATCACAAGCACTTGAAATTAATCATCACCAAACAGGTGAGCATATCTAAGTGCACAGATACATCTCATACCTGCTCTGTGTAAGGACTTTAGCCTAAGACACCAAAGAAAGGAACAGAGACCAGGGCCTTCAAAGGCATAAGAAGCTAGGACAAAGGCATATTCCGAGATAACCGGTGGAGGAGTAGGGAAGGATGGTGGCAAGGGCAGAATAGGGTTGGTGACGGCTTAGAGAGTTCAGAGCAGGGGCAAGACCACAGTGGACGGGGCTGCTGGACAGGACTGGGCAGCGCTGAGCAGGAGAGCTGGGACCTTGGCGGGCTCCCGGGATGACTGCCGGATCCCGCGGGAGGAGGAGAGAGGGCAGTCCGGGCCGAACTGCTCATTATCACACCAGTGCACATGGCGGCGAGCCCCTCGGTGTGCTTTCTGTTTCTGCTCTTTAAGTAGAATAATCCAGATGTAATTTGCCTGCCTATAATGCTCTGCTCCTTTGCTGTCGTTTGTAGCTTAGTCTCTTTGTGTTCCATCCATCTCCTAAGTGGCCGTGTTTCCTTTGCTCTCTCACTGCCTTGATAGCTCGCGAAGCCATTCCCGTGGTGCTGAGCCTTTTGGGTTGACTATCTCCCGGGCATTATCCCTTTATCTCTCTCCTTTCTCCTTCTTCCCACTGTGCCTCAGACATGAACGGCTAATGGGCAGTTGCAACAGAGCTTTGCCTCTCCAAAGAAATGCCACAAGCAAAAGCTCAAAAGGAAGTGTTAATATGTGTCTCATTGCACACTCTAGGTCAGCGGACCTCAAACTTTTTAAACAGTGGGCCAGTTCACTGTCCCTCAGACCGTTGGAGGGCCGGACTATAGTTTAAAAAAAACAAAACTATGAACAAATTCCTATGCACACTGCACATATCTTATTTTGAAGTAAAAAAAAACAAGGCGGCAAAAACACCCGCCTGTGGCCCGCGAGCCGTAGTTTGAGGACGCCTGCTCTAGGTCTTATGGCATCTAAAGAAATGTTTGTTTTCTTTCATTTTCTGTCTGATACGGGCGTATCAGACATACAGCAGCTGATGGGTGGGAACTGTGCCCATCTGGGTTGGGGGAGTGTGCTGCGTGGTTGGGGCTCATCAACATGGCCCAGTGGGTAGGTGAAGGGACTCACCCGTAGGACTGCTCCTCAGAGGTCCAGAGGTCCCGTATGTGATGTCAGAGAGGCCCGTCAGCAATCAGGAGGGTCTACCAGGCAGTGAGCACGGCAAGAGGCTCCAGAAGGTAGGGGGTCCTCACATGCAGGCCACACCGACATGGTTCAAGATCCGTCCATTCGAGACCCCATGACTGTAGGGACTGCAGGTGGGAAAGACGCCTGAGGAGGTGGGGACAGATGCTGGTAAGAGAAAGCCATGGCATCAGTGCCCCAAGCCGTGGGTTCAAGTTAAAGCTATCGGGGAACCTGCCCCTGAGAAAATATGGCGTGAGCAGCATGGTGAGGAGCCACCGGGCACAAAGATGCACTGAGATTTCTTATATACCCCCTGGCCCACACATGCATAATCTCCCCATTATCAACCTCCCCACAGGCACCCCACACGCGGGGCACCTGGTGTGACTGCTGCCATGCATTCCTGCTGGATCCAGGCTGCTCACTGGGTCAGACATGGCCTCAGAACAACATAGTGGGAGGGTTCTGCAAGGGGGAACCTTAGAGGCCTTGGGTCAACTGGCAGGAGTCAACACCAACTCCCAACTCTGTGTTCTTGAGTGTTTTTAGTTGCATCTTAAAAATTGAGGTACATGTGAAGCGCGTACGTCTTAAGGGACAGATTTTTACGTATGTGTACACTCATGTAACCACTACCTGGGTCAATATAGAGGACATCCCCAGTACCCAGTGGTCTCCCTTCCAAGTGTACCTCTTCCAAGCAGGCAACCACCATACATCACATCTCAGTTATATCAGGGGAACCACACAGCATATACTCTTTAGTGTCTGTTTTCTTTCGCTCAGAGTCTGTCTTGCAAGGCATTTCCGCACTGATGCACGCAGCTCCAATGCGCTCACTCTCACTGTCCCGCATTGCATTTTCAGCTTGAGCGCAATTTAGCATTGCCAGTGGTCATTTGGGTTGTCTCCAGCTTTGGGCTCTTATCACTAAAGCTTCTGCAAACACTCTTGGATGTGTCTTTTTTTTTTTAATATTTTTATTGATACCAGAGAGGTAGGGAGAGGGGGAGAGAGATAGAAACATCAATGATGAGAGAGAATCATTAATCAGCTGCCTCCTGCACACCCACTACTGGGGATTGAGCTGGCAACCTGGGCATGTCCCCTTGACCAGAATCGAACCCGGGACCTTTCAGTCCACAAGCCGATGCTCTACCCACCGGCTAGGGCGTGGACGCGTCTTTTAATGAACATGAGCACTCGTTTCTATTGTCACACAGCCCGTGTGCCCTGCTGAGTCATAGTGCAGATGTCCCTTCACTTTAGTCCCTTGAACACTTTTTTAAAAATGAATTTTTTTTTGGGGGGGGGGGATTTACTTTTAGATTTACAATAAAATTGAGGGGAAGGCACTGAGATTTCTTATATACCCCCTGGCCCACACATGCGTAGTCTCCCCATTATCAACCTCCCCACCAGAGTGGTGCCTTATTATTACCAAGGATGAATCTATGTTGACACGTCATAATCACCCAAAGTCCATAGTTTACCTCAAGTTCACTCTTGGTATTGTACCTTCCATGGGTTTGGACAAATGTATAATGATACACATCCATCCTCACAATGTCATACAAAATCCTCTGTGCTCTGCCTGTTCATCCCTCCCACCCTCCACTCCCATCTCACCCCTGGCAACCACTGATCTTTGGTCTCCATGGTTTTTCATGTTCCAGAATGTCATACTGCTGTGCTGTCTTCTTCCTCCGTCTCTTTTCATGGCTTGGTAGCTTATATATTTTTAGCACTGAAAAATATTCCATTCTCTGCATGTCCTTGAGCACTTTTCAGAGTTATTTCCCCACCGGCCAGTTTAGAAAAGAGATGATCACTAAGAGGGCTAACCCACAAAGAATGTTGGAAGCCAGCATAACCTTAGATACAATAAACTTTATAGACTAAAGTAATCCATCATTGCTACTACACCATGTTGTATAAGACAATACGTATTTCATGAAGGTAATTCCTGTGCTCAGAGTAGCTCTGGTCACAACAAATTGGGCAGGGGGGGCGGGGGGGAGAGGGCTGGCTAAATCGATGGAATACAGCAACATCACATTGGGTCTAGAGTTTGCATTTCTGCTCAGTGATGGACTGGAGAGATGGAGTTAGACTTAGGAGTGAGGCCGAGCTGGATTTCCATTCTGCCACTACCTGTTCCCAGCACCTGATCATAGCCAAGCCCACTGGGAAAATTAGAATAAGGAATTAACTCTAAGACCATTCTACATAATGCTGTCCTTTTTATTTATTTATTTATTTTTAGAGAGGAAGGGAGAAAGAGAAATAGAAATGAGAATCAGTAGCATGTGCTCTGACCAGGAACCAAACCATGATCTCAATGGTTTGATGATCAACCGAATTGAGGTCAATGCTCAACCACTGAGCCACGCAGGCCAGGCAATAATGCTGTCCTTAATAGAAGAAAAGACAGTGTCATGAAGACCATAAAATATAACAGCCTTTCTAAATAAGTGCATGGAGCCGGCCGGAAGATGGACAGGAGCCAGGATAAAACGGGAATCTGCCATTTCCAGGACTTGTGCCTGCTCTGGCTAAATGCTCAGAAGGATAAGAAGATGAAAACGTTCCTTCATCAGTCTGCTGGCCCTGTTAATGACAGGTAAACCGGAAGGAGAGATTCTGTATGGATATCAACCAAGACCCACCATCTTGGGCTGACACCAAACACTTAAAAGCTTCATGAAAATCCTTGGAAGGAAATGTCTGAGCATGAGAAGAGCAGGGGATTCTGGGAAGAGTCAGAGTCGGCTCTAACCCCTCTCCAGTCCAGTCAGCCCCAGACATCCCACCTTGGATTCCAGTGTGGCCACAGGGAGCCCACTTGGGCGATGCTTGCGGCCCTTCAGGAATTCAGGATGGGGAGACAGCCTCGAACAAATCTGAGGAAAAGCGCTTCAACATGCTTTTCAAATGACCTCAGGCATCCAGCTTCTCCTGTGTCTCATTTCCTGTAAGTGAATTACGGCTACAAGAACTAACCTTTCCGTGGGGAGAAAAACAAATTACCAGGGACTTCATGTAGGTTTTTTGCTGAAGTGAAAGAAGAGAGAAGACCAAGAGGAGGAGGAGGAGGAAAGAGCAAGGTTGGTGGGAACAGTGTTCGCTGGGACTGGACCTTTGCCCCACCCCTCCTTTCAGTGGGCATGGCCGGCCGGACCCCCCGAGTGGGCAGGTGGAGTGTGCTCCGGGTTTCACAGCACTCCCCTCCGCTGCAGGCCTTGTAGAGTGCAATCTGCACAGCTGCACACAGCAGCCCTGGATGCCAGCTTTCCTCCCTTGCTTTCTCATTTTGAGCCCAAGCATTTGAAAAAATAAATTACTTGGAGGGGGCACACGGGAAACAAAGCAGCATTTGCTTCGGCCAGCTCTTGAGGGGCATGGGGGGAAAAAGGAAAGAAATAGCCATCCAAAGGGCATCCTTCCCGGAGCCAGCCATGAAAGATTAAACAGGCTGGTCCAGATAGGGCATCTCATTGGTTCTTTACTAATTCATGACTCGGAGCGGATCAGGGATGTGATTTAGCTAAGGAGACACAGGGCAAAGGGAGGGTCTGGGTCTGGATGAAGCTAATAGAGAAAACGCAGCCCTCCTTGCAAATGCCACCTCCAGTTTGCATTCTCAAAGGAAGTGGATGTCAGTAAACGCCAGCAGGGCCCTGTGGCCATGCAGCCATTTTCTTTTATTTCAGACAGATTCAGATCATGCAGTGACCAGAAAATGTCCATGCCGTTGGGACATCATCCGAGAATCCCAGGGGGCCTGCGCTCTAAGCTGACCCACTTAGAAGGATGATTATGAATCCAATTTATGTGGTTTATCCTGGGCCATAAGATTTTATCTATGGGAAAATGCAGGGGGACGAGAAGTTAGAAGGAAATAAACTTTCCCCCTGGCAAATAATAAGTCATAAGGCAGATTTCTGCACACAGTATCTTAAATCATATTTTTTCATCAAATGTGATAGGATCCTTTGCCTTGAAAAGAAGTTAGTGGGCATTGCTTGTGGGAAGCCTAAAAAAAAACACGTATTCTTTGCAACTAAACTATTTCCAAGATGGCTCCCTCACACAGTGCTTGGCAGGAGGCCTCAGTTCCTCACCAGGAGGCCCTCTCCTCGGGACTGCTTGGGCGTCTTCATGACATGGCTGCTGTCTTCCCTTCGATCACTTACAGGGAGAGCATAGCGGAAGCCACAGTGTATCTTATAACTTCGTTTCAAAAGTCACACTCTATCATTCCAGCAATACCACCCCCTGGAGATGCACGGGACATCCCAATGGATATGAGCGTGACCACACAGGACACAAACACCCGGAGGCAGGACCCTGGAGGCTGGCTGTCAGACCCCCCTGTTGCCAGACGCCATGAATGTCTGTCCATGCTTCTCTCACCTCCCACGATGCTGAGTCTCCTGGTTCTCCTCCTTTCTCTAAACTCTTCCTTCTCCTGATTACCACCCCCCACTACCCCACCCCCGCCATCTTCTGTCCAAGGCTTCCATAATGCTATTTTCCAAACCGGGGCTTTCTCATAGATGTATAATATACATCCATACAAAGGGATGATTCCCTAATCTCGATGTTTAACCTAGATTTCTCTCAGACACTTCCAGCCTTTCTTGCTGGACAAGAAAGGTCAGTGGATTGCATTGCACCCAGCCTAGGGGAAGGAGGGCCAAGGTCATGACCTTTGTCATCTCCAGGTGACGCTAGCTTTGGCTGTAAGGGTAAGGATAGAGAACAAAGATCATAGTGGCTCCCTATGCCTTGGGTACCATAATCCTTATTTTTCTTGGAATGGTCCTGGTTTCTGTCCCTTGTCCCAGTGTAATTATTAATATTGATTCATTTTACTATCTAAAGTATCCTATTCCCAAAGATTATAGTATACTAGAGTCCTGTGCACCAAATTCGTGCACTGGGGGGGGGAGGGGGGTCTCTCAGCCCAGCCTGTGCCCTCTCACAGTCCGGAACCCCTCACTCCTTATCGCCTGCCTGATCGCTGTTTCTTACTGCTCAGCTCGCTGCTCCTTAGCACTGCCAGTGGAGATGGGAGAGGCTCCCACTATCACTGCTTTGCTCCCCAGCTGTCAGCCCAGCTTAGTGGTGCTCCTCCTTGTGGAAGTGCACTGACCACCAGAGGGTAGCTCCTGAATTGAGCGCCTGCCCCCTAGTGGTCAGTGCACATCGTAGCTACCCGTTGTTCCGGTTGTTCTGCCATAAGGGTCGTTTAGGCTTTTATTATATAGATGGTTGCCCTATAGCCTATTACAACGCTGGGCCCTTTCTCATTGTTTTGTAACCGGCAATTGTTAAACAGGCATCTACAGAAAAACTAACCATTAGAAACAATCAAACGATGCCTTATGGAATATTATTCTCCTAATGTGTCCGTGGTATTTAACATTTCTCTGGCATTTCAATGACCTTTTATGAGGCAGAACACAGGTTGAAGGATTCATTTATTCCAAGATCATCATATTGTGTCCAGGAGAAAAACGAGAGACCCAAAGCAGGTGTCCTGAGCTGAGTGCAGATTGCATTTCAGAACCTATTGGCCGGATGCTAATTTCTGCCATTTGCATGGGGGCCCTGTCCGATGTTCCTACCACAGTATCCATGTCAGCTCAATTTTCCGAGCAGCTGTAGCTGAAACACTGGCCGCCACCGATTACAGCGGTGTAATGAAGTGCAATGGGCCGGTAATTATTCCGCATTACCCTGATCAAGTAACATACGGCCAGAGTATCACAATGAGACCCCAGTGCATGGTCAGAATGAAAAGGAAAAAAAAATGGCCGTGAATGTTATTTAAAGGGTGTCATCAAAAATGAGCTGGCAAGGCTAGAAACGTAAGAGGCCCAGGCCCGAGATGCTATCTTGGCCTCCCGTCTCCTAAGTGCCTCCCGGTAGGTGCACCGAGGCCCTCTCCAGTAACTTAATGAATGAAAAGTTACATTTAAAAGCCACCTGTCAGTGGAGAAAGGTATGTTGGTGGAGAAGAGGACTCAGGGGCAAGATGGAGGGAAGGGAGGAAAGACCTATTAATGAAATTGCAAGCAACTCCACATTCAAAGCAGGCTGGCTCATTGCTTCCAGCAAGAGCATTGTTGCCTGGGTGGTGCGTTCACTGGGATGCTGGTGGAAGGGATGGGCCCTTAAAATTCCCTACATGTGACTTCCATCATAGCAAAGCCCGGGTTAGACTTGCTTTTCCATGAGTGTGATACGCTGCCAAGGATAAAGCAAACCCCAGGAGTTGGTTAGGCACTCGCTCAGGAACAACCGCCACCTCATTATTGAAAGTCTGTCCACTGTTCGTCTCCCCTAAAGCACGGGGTTGGTTCTGGAGATTGCTGTAGTCTGCATTGGCAACCTGTTGGGAAAATGTGGACCCATAAAGTTGTAATTGCAAAGAAAAGCAGGGGTACCTACTTGGAGTGTTGAGTGTTACGACTATGGCACGCCCCTCCCCCCCAGGCAACCCACCCATATGCACACACACATACATACACACACTGTGGACCCTGATGAGAGCATAGGAATAAGAACTCAGGCCCTGCCAGCATGGCTCAGTGCTTGGGCATCGACCTAGGAACCAGGAGGTCACAGTTGGATTCCAGGTCAGGGCACATGCCTGGGTTGCAGGCTTGATCCCCAGTGTGGGGTGTGCAGGAGGCAGCCGACCAATGATTCTCTCTTACCATTGATGTTTCTATCTCTCTCTCTCCCTCTCCCTTCCTCTCTGAAATCAATACAGATATTTTTTAAGAGACTAAGAACTCAGGTATTAATATCATACAGCGTCTGCCCTGTAATGCATGGAGTCCACTGTCAGTGGCTAGGAGCTGCCCCTCCTCTCCTACCTGTGACTCCTCCCACCCTCCTGCCCCTTTGTGTTCCTTCTCCCCATCGCCCTAAGGTCTGGGCCTGCTGAGGTACCCCACAGCCTCTCTCTGTAGGGAAGAGAGAGAACAGACCACAGCTGATTCCAGACAACGGGCTATGAAAGGCTTCCAAAGGTTTTAGATACCACACCATGTCAAATATTCGTTGTTGTTAATCCTCACCAAGAGCATATTTTTCCATTGGTTTTTAGGAAGAGTGGAAGGGAGGGAGAGAGAGAAACATCGATGTGAGAGAGACACATTGATTGGTTGTCTCCTGCACTAGCCCTGACCAGGGCCAGGGATGGATACCCTTGACTGGAATCAAACCCAAAACCCTTCAGTCCAAAGCCCGACGCTCTATCCACTGAGCCAAATCAGCTAGGGCCGTAGCAGATATTTTTAGTTGCATCCACAGCCTATGCTAACTGCAAAGATGTTTTTGAATGGTTTCTTCAGTGTTATTGGTGGAATCATTTGGCCAAAAGCAACTCAATTATAATTGCCCGTAAATCTGTAACAACCACCACGGGCAATCAGGAATTCCTGCAAACTGAGGAACTTTCAGTGTTGTGAATCCTAAACTTTCCCATAAAGTTAATATAATGTTACATTCTGTGGGCATGTCATCCTACATTTATCAAGTGTGAGTTTGAATTTGGACTGAATGCACTGTTTTTGTTTTGTTTTTTAGGTTTCAAATTTTCCACAAGTCGTTGAAGAGCTTACAGGTTTGGCCTGTAAAGCCTACAATTGGTTTAAACAGCCCTAGTACGAGAGCTAGACAGCCAGGGTTCAAATCCCTCTATCTGGGTGAGCAGTTTCATTGACCCCTGAGAGCCTCAGTTTCCTCATTTTCAAATTAAGGATAATAGCAAGACCACCCTGCAGAAGGCATGGAAAGTATTTAGCACAGGGTCAGGTCAAAGAACATTAGCTATTATTCTTCGTCGTCTATTTCTAAACTTTTTTTGCATAATAAGATTTATAATAACAATAAAAGATATTTGAGGGAAAAATTACTCAGACTCTTCTAATCAAACACTTTCCGTGCCACGTTCCACGCATATAGGATTGTACGAAGTTGTAATCTTTTCATATTTAAATTTCGGTATTCTGGGTTTCTTCTTACGGTTTTGGATCAGACACGTTTCTAAAATACACTGTTTTTGTTTTCACATAATTATTCTTAAAAGCTGTACAGCATTCCATGATGTTCATTTACCCATAATTTGTTTAACCGTTCCCATATTGCTAATCATTTGGATTATTTTCATCGACATAATTTATGGCTGTGTCATTTATATTTTTTAATCCATTTATATTCCTAGCCCTCTCTGCTTTTGGAACGAGGCAAATTCCGCCAGGTTGCGTTCTACTCTGTAAAGTAACATTTCCTTTCATTTGTCTCAAGTGTAACTGGATCCAGTTTCAAAGAGTTCCTTGCCGCTGGCCCTCCTCTCCTCTCTGCACCTCAGATAAAGGCTGTGAGCAACAGGAGGAGAATAAAGGAAACCTCTTTGCCTCTCCAGGCTTCGGGAGTCGCATTTCCTATGCCTTTTAGGTGTGCGGGCTATGACCTGACCGCAGACCCAGGCTGCTGGGCGTGGCCCCATCTGACTCTGTGCACAAGGGACCTAGTCATTGCTGACCCGGCCGTGCCCACCGTGTGACCTCACCCCCGGACAAGGCTGACTGACCAGAGAGGTGGCCGCCCAACCCGAGGCCGGGTGTAGACAGCCAGGTGCAAAGGAACAGGCTGGGTTAGTTACTTCCTCTCTCTGGAACTTGAACAACAGACAAACCGAGAAAATGGGTGGGCCAAACACCATAAGAGATTCGGCTGGAAGTGTTGGTGTGGAGGACTGAGTGTAGGGTGGCCCATGACCCACCTCCTGATGTTCATGCCCTGGGGTAGCCCCACCCTTGCGTATGGGAGACATCTGTGAGTTGCTTCTAATCCATAGAGCACAGCAGAGATGGCAGGATGTGTGTGATTGTGTGAATGCGGTTCCATGATTACATGTGTAAGATGGTACTGTCTTGGGAAGAGACTCCTCTCTCTTGCTGGCTTTTTTGTTTTTAATATATTTTTATTGATTTCAGAGAGGAAGGGAGAGGGGGAGGAGAGATTGAAACATCAATGATGAGACAGAATCACTGATCGGCTGCCTCCTGCACGCCCCCTACTGGGATCGAGCGCACAATCCAGGCACGAGCCATGACCAGGAATCCAACCAATGACCTCTTGTTTCCTGGGCACATGCTCAACCGCTGAGCTGCACCAGCTGGGCTCTTGCTGGCTTCCAGGAGCAAGCAGCCCTCTGGGAAGGCCCCTCTGAGCTGAAGGCAACCTCCAGCCAACAGCCCGAAAGACAGGCCCTCAGTCCAATAACCTGCAAGGAACGAAATCCCTCCAACAGACCCTGCCCCAGGCACACCTGGGACGAGACTGCAGCCACGGTGGGCACCTCGGTCACAGCCTTGTGAGGCCCTGAAGCAGAGACACGGGGACATCTGTCTCACAGCAATCACAAGATAATCAATGTGTGTTATTTTAAGCCACGAAGTTATGGGGGCTATTGTTATGCAACAGTGGGAAATGAATACTGTTGCTAGAGAGAGATGATCCACACTAGTCAGAATCATGGAAATGCAGAAACTAGGAGTAAGCAGAACAGGGAATCGCCACATAGAGAGCACGGACAGCAGCTGGCAGAGAGAAGGGGGTGAGACTTGTGGGAGCCACGTTCCGTGAGTGGTGGGTAGCTGAGCTAGCATCTGAGCACCTCCTCTGAGCTTCCCACATTTCAGGGATGTGCTGTCCAATACCATAACCACTACCACGCGTGGCGATTAAATTTACAGTTAAATTAAATTGAATTTGAAACTCAGTTCCTCAGAAATATCACATTCCATGTGCTCAGCAGGCACGGGTGGCTAAAGGCTACTGCTCTGTGGGTCAGTTCTAATTCCTGAGAGGCTCTGCCTTCCCACTCCTGACACTCCAGCTTTCTCTAGGTGGCTGGGCGTGTGGATGTGAAATAATGTCCCATATTTTGGTATCTATTCTTCTACCCGATGACCTACCACACAACACTCTTCAGCGACCATCACCACCCCATCGCGTCCCACACACCAGCACTCACAGCCTTCCTTTCTTGTCGCTGAGGCTACTCCTCCCACCTGCCCTCCATCCCTTGGGACAAGTCAGAAGACATTCTAGATGTCCACCGATTCCCCCTCCCTTTTCTAGCCCCTTGGGAATGAACTTGGAGTGGAACTGTGGCAGCGTCTGACAGGCAGCATTTCTCCCCTCGGGTGGGTCTCAGAGCTCTGGCTGAGTTACTGGGTTTACTTTCCCTGTTGACCTTTGCCCTCCCAAAGCCTGGTTAGCTCATTAACCAGCTTGCTATTGCTGTGCCTTTAAATCAGTCACCAGGAAACCTATTCCCTTGCTGCTGTAGGTGTCTGGTGTAAAACTTTATCTTCCCCTCAGCTCAGGTAACAGGATATTGAAATATTTGTATCAAGCATGCTGAAAAGTTCAACTGTCAAAAATAGTAATTTCGTGTCAAGTTCAAAATGAAATAGACAGCCCCCGAAGGACGATTTTGAAGAATCTGCTTTTGTCGAACCTGGTGGGGCACGGGGAGGACTGGCAATGAATAAGAGCGGTGGAGTGAAAGGGGCGAGGGGAAGCGAGCAGGGGAAGGTCTGCATTTGATAGGGCTGGATTTTCACGTCCAGCTCATATGTAATTCACACGTAGTAACTCATGGAAAGCAACAGAGCAGGTGATGGATCGGGTGGCACATAAGCCGAGGGGATTTACTGTCTAATTGTCCACCGCTAAAGGCTCCATTTCCAACTTAGCTCCGGTCAGTAGAGAAATAAGGTTTAAGAAATGAGAAATAAGGCGTGATGAAGAGCAGGGAGACGTGGAGGGCAAGGCTGGATAAGGAGCAGTGGGAAATGAAACTTACATTCAGCCAGGACTGCACGTGTGTTCAACTGACTGTGTTATCTCCAGATGGTGAGGGCTGAGGGCCTGTGGGCAGGAGCGGAGCCTGTGCGCTCTGGGTCCCAGTGCCAGGCATGTGCCCGGAGTCGACAACAGCCGTACACTAAGATATTAAAGAACAGCCTGACGTAAGCCCCAGTACCCCCCACCACAGACATCCCCCTTTGTTCCTCTTACGGAAAATTTCTGGATTGCCCCTCCCATGTGGAACATGACTCCCGTCTTTGCTGGCAACAGATGCTCAAAATTAAAGAGCATGAGATTTGGCCCTAGATGGTTTGGCTCAGTGGATAGAGCATTGGCCTGTGGACCGAAGGTCCCAGGTTCCATTCTGGTCAAGGGCACGTAGCTCAGTTGCAGGCTCCTCCCCAGCTGGGCCCTGGTCAGGGCTCATGCAGGAGACAACCAATTGATGTGTTTCTCTCACATCATTATTTCTCTCTGTCTTTCCTTCTCTCTTCCACTCTCTCTAAAAACCATGGGAAAA
>PVJC01039365.1:0-16305 GCA_004026665.1 Murina feae | reverse complement strand
GCAGGCAGTTGCAACAGAACCCTTTGGTTTGCTCAAGTTCCGTGGCTGTTGGCCTCCATCTTGGCTGGGTTAATTTGCATACAGCTGCTCTGATTGGCTGTTGGCCTCCATCTTGGCTGGGTTAATTTGCATACAGCCGCTCTGATTGGCTAGTGGTAACGGTCACATTTGCATGTTTTGCTTTTATTATAGAAGATTTCTAGTTTCATACCACTGTGATCAGAGAAGATGCTTAATATGATTTCCTTCTTAAGTTTATTGAGTCTTGTTTATTGGCCTATCATGTGGTCCATCCAAGAAAATGTTTGAAAAGAATGTATATTTTACTGCTTTTGAGTAGGAAGAAAAAAGCTCTAATAATATCAATTAATTCCATTGGTCTAATGTGTCACTAAAGGCCACTGTTTTCTTGTTAATTTTCTATCTGGATTATCTATCCATAGATGTCAATAGGGTGTTAAAGTTCCCAATCATGAGTGCACTACTGCCAATCTCTTTTACATGTGTTGGGTGAGTAGATGTTTACGAGAGTTACATGCTCTTGTTGCATTGATTCCTTTACAATTAGAGAGCCCTTGTTTTAAAGTCTATTTTGTCTGATATAAGTATTGCAACTCCAGGTATTTTTTTGCTATTTGCACGAAATATCTTTTTCCAAACTTTTACTTTCAGTATTTGTGTAGTCTTTTATCTGAAGTGGGTCTCTTGGACACAGTGTATTTATGAGTCTTATTCTCTTATCCATTCAGCTACCCTATGTCTTTTGATTCCGCACTTAGTTCTTTTATATTAAAAGTATTAATCCTAGGTATGTGTAGCTATTGCCATGTTATTTCTTCCTGCCTAATTGTTTTGTAGTCCTTTTCTGCTCCTTTCTTATTCTCTTGCATGTTGATGACTTTTCCAAACATGTCTGTGCACATGCAGACCCCAAGTGTTTACTGGAATCCTAATGTTTAATCTTTAGGTGTCCTTGCTTAAAGGGCACTGCAGACACATGTGTCCCCCAAGATTACTTACCGTACTGATTATATCTAAAAGATAAACTTTATCTCAAACTGCTATTACAATAAAAGCCTAACGAGGCAGGTGATGGAGGCTGTCTGGTTCCTTCACCCTTAGCCCTCTCTTACATAGCAACTGTGTATCAGAGTAATCATTGATCAATTGCTCAGGGTCTGCTGGTCAGCCTCAGCATGGTTCCTGTTGTATCTGCACACTCTGCATCTCCACCTCCAATTATGACATCAGCTGACATTAGTAACAATAAGGCTCATGATTGAAGGAAGCCTATATGACAAGGTAGGGGCAGCTATGCACCTGCGCAGCTTCCTCCTCGGCTGACTTCCATGTATAAGATGCCCCTCAATTTTCAGTTGAACAATTTTAGAAAAAAATAGCATCTTATACAAGGAAAAATACAGTATCTCTTTACGTAAGTTCTTACTCAGTTCATGAACCAAAACTGACTGCCACTAGTGCTGAACTTGGGCACCGCCATGCGCTAAGGCCAGCTGCCACTTGCTCCTGTAGCCTCTTAGTTGAAACTACATTCCAAGCCACCACTGGCTAGGGCATATGCCAGGCTTGCAGACACCTGGTAGGAGTTACAATGCAAGTGAAGACCAGCAGCTGCTTGTGCTGGTCTTGCAGTCACTGAACAGAGGAAAGGGCCATGCTGTGGTCAGCTGCAGCTTGTTTGGTGTCCATGGACTTTCAAGAGATTTTAAGAAAGTCCTCAACCTTAGCCAAGGCAGGCCTCTTATGTGGAAAAACCAATGGAAGTAGTTTGGTTTGTGCTTGCGAGATGAGTGAGGCAGGGGTCTCAGAGAATTAACAGGGCAGGGAGAATGGTGTTAGGTTAATGGAGAGCCTAGAAATGGTGTCTCTCTGAGCCTGCTGGCTGGGTGGAGGAAGGATTCAACTAAGGACCAATGGCACCATCCCCAAAGGGAGCCACCTTGACCCCGGAACCTCTAGCTCTCACCTGAAGCTAGTCAATCCAGTTTCTCCCCTTATATTCCTGACACTTTTTGAGCTGGAACCCCTGCACTGGAGCCCAAAGAGAGTGAGTTTGTGAGCAAACAAGTCTGAGCGGGCCTCTCAAGAGGAACCCCCAGGCCTACAGCCACCCAACATGTCACCAGGATAGAATCCCCAAAGACTTTTACAGCCAACTTTGTTCAGAGCACTGGTGTTCTGGGCTGGGGAGCCTGGTGTGAGACTGGAAACCCTCACTCTTTAGGGAGAAGCTTCTGCAACTGAGATATCTTTCCCATTCTTCATTGCTACACTGTGGGTGAAGGACTTGCTTCTCCTGCATCTCTGCTCCTCCTACAAGTCTCATGGTGGTTTCTTCTTTATATCCTTAGTTATAGGACTTCTGTTCAGCTAGTAATCAGGTGTTCTTCAGTGATGGTTGTTCTATAATGAAGTAGTAATTTTGATGTGGTCCTGGGTAGAGGCAAGCACAGTGTTTACCTACACTGCCATCAAAAGATCAAGGGCCCTGCTTTCTTGCTCGCAGAAGCTGCTGCTTCTTTCAGCTCGCATTACTTTCCACATAGCCTCATCCATCTTGAAAGGCAACAGCAGATCATCTTTTTCCTGTGGAACATCCATATAACTTTCTGCAACTGGTCCTTACAATCAAAGTTTAAAACATGTAATTTTTCTAATAACTGGATTCAATATTGCTCATCAAATATCTCAAAGTATGCCTAATAAAATTAAACCCTCAAAAATTAATGATATAAATTTTGAAATGAGCTGGTTCTTATCAAGAATCCTATCTGAAATCATTTCAGGTGATGGATGTCCCAGGATTCATAAGCATTCAGGTAATACAAAACTTTGAATAAAGTCAAACGGAAAAAGCTCTCCGATTGTGCTAGGTTCTTAACAATAGTTGTAAGAGCTTGAAATTTATACAGATTCCTTCCTTCATCATCGTTGATCTAATGAAAACTGTCTTAATGACAACGATCTTAAAGAAACTGAGTATATCAATCAATTTGTGCTACTTCCTTAAAGGCCCTGCTTTAAAAAAAATGTTTCCTTAACAGCTATTAACTCTTGGGTTATTTTACCAAAATCAAAAAAGAAAGAGTAAAAGAAATGAATTAAATATGTGAAGTAGATAAAGCAAAAAAACACACACAAAAACCCAAAACCCACATGCCTTCAGAACTGTCTGCCAGTTTTGATTACAACATCCATGTGGCCTTATCTATTAAAATTGAACACTGTCTTTTTTAAATGGCCTTTCCTGAAAAAGAAGGCTTTATGTCCTTGACTAAACTAGTTGTAATTGAAAGTCAGGTTGTCCAGAATAAATCAGAAGATTACAACTCAGCTAAAACTAAACTGTCATAGAGGTCAAGAATAGAGATAAACTGTTATGCTATTTTAACTTTAACATGAGAGAAATGTCAGGTTATTTATCTTTCCTTCTTCTGAAATCCCTTTTAACTGACTTTCTTCACATTTGTCCTAATTCTATTTTTAAAAATTTCCCAGGAGAAATCAAGATGGTGGCATAGGTAAACACAAGAATTGTGGCCGTGCACAACTATTTCAAAATCACAACAAAAAGAAAAAACGGACACCACCCAGAACCACAGAAAGGCTGGCTGAGTGAAAATTCTACAACTAGAAAGAGACTGAGACTCAGAGGAGGTGCGGAAGCAAAGTATGGAGGTACGGAGGCGCGAGCAAGGGGCTCAGGGAGAGGGCTGGCACCAGAGAACGCGGTTCTTTTTCAATCCGGAGGGAGCCACAAGCTCTTGGAGGCTCTGAACTCCAGTTCCAGGCTAGTTTCTGGGGGCCCAGATGCATACCCAGAGAAGTGGGACTGACTGGCACCGGGAGCAAATCCAAAGCGGGTTTCTCTCGGCATTGCTTGCAGCAATTACCGATTACTGTGGGACACACAGACCCAGTGTCTCTCTCTCTCTTTTTTTTTATCTTTATTGTTCAGATTATTACAGTTGTTCCTCTTTTTTCCCCCATAGCTCCCCTCCTCCCAGTTCCCACCCCACCTTCTGTCCTTGCCCCCCCCACTGTCCTCATCCATAGGTGTACGATTATTGTCCATTCTCTTCACGCACCCTCAACACCCTTAACCCCTGAAAATTGTCAGTCCACTCCCTTTCAATGCCTCTGATTCTATTCTATTCACCAGTTTATTCTGTTCATCAGATTTTTATTCACTTGATTCTTAGATTCACTTGTTGATAGATATGTATTTGTTGTTCATAATTTTTACTTTCCTTTTTCTTCTTCCTCTTCTCAAAGGATACCTTTCAGCATGTCATATAATACTGGTTGGGTGGTGATGAACTCTTTTAGCGTTTTCCTGTCTGTGAAGCTCTTTATCCGACCCTCAATTCTGAACCATAGTTTTGCTGGGTAAAGTAATTTTGGCTGTAGGTTCTTGCTATTCATCACTTTGAATATTTCTTGCCACTCCCTTCTGGCCTGCAAAGTTTCTGTTGAGAAATCAGCTGACAGTCATATGGGTGCCCCCTTGTAGGTAACTAACTGTTTTCTCTTGCAGCTTTTAAGATTCTCTCCTTGTCTTTTGCTCTTGCTATTTTAATTATGATATGTCTTGGTGTGGTCCTCCTTCAGTTCCTTTTGTTTGAGGTTCTCTGCGCTTCCTGAACTTGGAAGTCTATTTCTTTCACCAGGTGGGGGAAGATTTCTGTCATTATTTCTTTAAATAGGTTTTCAATATCTTGCTTTCTCTTTATGCAGGGCTGAGACTCAGCCATAGCTGACTCCCCAAGGCCCCACCCCTCCCAAGCTGCGAGCAGAGGATTTTGCATATAAAAGGCTGAGTAGCCTCAGGCAAAGGCTAAAATAGCAACTCCTTGGAGATACAAGAGCCAGCATACCCAGTGGCCAGAGTGGGACCATCCTAAATACAACTCCTCAGATTCACAAGAGTCACACTCAGGGCAGACGCAGTGAGCACCAAAGCCCCACTGAAACAACTCTTGCCCCATAGGGGTGTCTCCAGCACAGAAGTTCTCCCACTGTAGACACAGCTGACTCTCATAACCAAGTGTCTTGGAAGTCAATTCCTCTCAGTGATCACCTAACACTGAAAGCCACTCTATCAACCCAGGGAAGCAGCCAAAATGCAGAGACAAAGAAACAGGTCACAAATGACAGAAATGGAGGAAAGCAAATGACTGGCTATAGAGTTCAAACACCATGGTTATAAGGTTTTTCAAGAATTTTCTAGAGACTGCTGATAAATTTAGTGAGACCCTCAAGGATATGAAAAAGGACGAGCTAGAAATTAAGCATACACTGACTGAAATAAAGAATAACATGCAGAGATCCAGCAGCAGACTAGAGGATCGCCAAGAATCAAGTCAAAGATTTGAAATACGAAGAAGCAAAAAACACCCAACCGGAAAAGCCAAAAGAAAAAAGAATGCAAAAATATGAAGATAGTGTAAGGAGTCTCTGGGACAACTTCAAGCGTACCACCATCAGAATTATAGGGGTGCCAGAAGAAGAGAAAGAGCAAGATATTGAAAACCTATTTGAATAAATAGTGACAGAAAACTTCCCCAACCTGGTGAAAGAAATAGACTTCCAAGTCCAGGAACCGCAGAGAACCCCAAGCAAAAGGAATCCAAAGAGGACCACACCAAGACACATCATAATTAAAATGCCAAGAGCAAAAGACAAAGAGAGAATCTTAAAAGCTGCAAGAGAAAAGCAGTTAGTTACCTACAAGGGAGCACCCATACGACTGTGAACTGATTTCTCAACAGAAACCATGCAGGCCAGAAGGGAGTGGCAAGAAATATTCAAAGTGATGAATAGCAAGAACCTACAACTAAGATTACTTTACCCAGCAAAGCTATCATTCAGAATTGAAGGTCAGATAAAGAGCTTCACAGACAAGAAAAAGCTAAAGGAGTTCATCACCACCCAACCAGTATTATATGAAAAGCTGAAAGGTATCCTTTGAGAAGAGGAAGAAGAAGAAAAAGTAAAGATAAAAATTATGAATAACAAATATATATCTATCAATAAGAGAATCTAAAAATTGACACAGTAAAATAGAACTAGCCCTTGACTCAGAGACCTATTGTAAATTCCAGCTTTAACATTTACTAGTGGTATAACCTGAACAATGTCTCAAAGTATAAAAGAATAAAAATACTAGGTACTTCACCAAGTCATCATGAGGATTAAATGAAAAGTATAAACAGCACAATAAGTTTCTTAAGAACACAAATAGTATCTTCTCTTACTTATCCCAATGCCCAACAAAGGCTATACCAACTGTAAGCCTGCCTATACTTACTCATTCATCAAGCATTGATTACATGTTTGTTATGTACCAGGTATTGTTCTAAGCAGGTACAAAAGATAAATAAGTTTCTTACCTTACAATATAGAAAGAATAGATGTGGGGCAAGGGAGGATTCATAGGGATACAAGGGCTCAAGGTTATGGACAAGGTACATTGATTAAAAAAACTCTCCCTAGAATGGGTGACTTGAAAATAAGTCAATATTTCACAAGTGGGACAGAGGTTGAGAAGAAGAGGTACTCTAAGCAAAGGCAAAAATCAGAGCAGAAATATCCTATCTAATAAAGAGGGAATATGTTAATTGACCCCCAAGCCATCACAAAGATGGTGGCACCCACAGACAATAAAGAGGGAATATGCTAATTGACTGCCATGCCCTCAAAGATAGTGGTACCCACAGTCAATCAGGAAGGAGATGCTAACTGACTGCCACACCCTCATAGATGGCAACACCCACAACCATTAAGGAGGGACTATGCTAATTGACTGCCACACTCTCAAAGATGGCGGTGCCCACAGCCCTAAGACAGCGGCGCCCAGTCCCCTCAGCCCCACTGGGGCACCTGCCTCTAGAGTCCCCCAGTCTCCTTATCCCTCCAGCCACTCAGGGCTGGCCCAAGGCGCAGGCAAGCCTCGGAGGCTCAGGTAAACAGGGCCGGCCAAGGCTTGTGCTGCAGGCAGTGGCAGCAGCAGAGGTGTGATGGGAGTGTCACTTTCCCCTGATCACTGGATCTCCTCCTGCCTGAGAGCTCCTGGTCTGTGAGAAGGGGCAGGCTGGGCTGAAGGAACCACCCCCCCACACACACACACACACACCATTGCACAAATTTCATTCCTCTAGTGAAGAAATAAAGATCCTGCTATGTTTAAGAAGCTGTGATGTGGTCGATATAGACAAGCCAGAAGGCAAATGATACAAACAGTTAGGATAAAAAGGTCATTACTACATCCTCGAGTTCCAGGCTGAGGATTTCCAACCACCTGGTAGGACCTAGCCATCCTATAGAATAAAACCTAATATGTTAAGTGTCCGACGATTCGACCAGTTGCTGTGACATGCACTGAACACCAGGGGGCAGATGCTCTGACTGGTAAGTTAGCTTGCTGTTGGGTTCTGGCTGATCGGGACTGGGCGAGACAAGCCAGACCTACCCTGGAGCCCTCCTGGGGTCTCTTCCCAGCCCCAATCATGCACCAGCGGGGTCCCTCAGCCTGGCCTGTGTCCTCTCACCATCCAGAACCACTTGGGGATGTTGGAGAGCCGGTTTGGGCCCGATCCCCACAGGCCTGGCTGAGGGACTCCACTGCTGCACGAATCCACGCAACAGGCCTGTAGCTTTTAATAAGTTCTCCCTAACTTTTTTTTAAAGCAAGCTACTGTGTACAAGAAGCTTTATTTTCATGATGCCTTTTAATTATTACTATAGTCCTACTAAATAGGTATTTTTATACTCATTCCATACAGAAGGCCTGAGAAGGTTAAGTAATTTGTTCCCAAGTACAAAGTAATGACAGCTGGGACTCCAACCTGGTCCATCTGAACCCATATGTATCACAGTTTTCAAACTTCTTTGATCATGATTTCACCCAGCAAGACTCACAGGTCTATAATTGAAACAAAACAGTTCCATGAAGCAGCATGATTTTCATTCTCTTCCCTTAAAAGAAAAGTCTGATTGCTGTTTTTAAGGAGGAGCAAATGACCAGTAGAGCCAGTGCTGCCGACCTGATAGAGGATAGAGAGGGAGAGTTTGCCTGAAGGTCATTTGGGGCCTTGAAAAGCAGCACCCCTGACAGTAGAGACTTAACCCTTTGTAAGACATTAGTGCCTACGGACAATGGGGATGGTTTGTTTTGGATGTGCGGCATTAACTGGTTAAGGATGTGTCTCGAGGAATTCTGCTTCACACAGGCTGGGGAATACATAAGGCAAGCTGCAGTGTAAGTGTATTCAAGAAAGATGTCAGTTTTATTTTGTTAAATATGAGAAAACTCTCCCTATTTTTTGTAAGAATAATGAAAAACTAAGAGTTTGACATTCATGTCCCTCATAATGTTAATTCTCTAATCTTTGTACCTAGTGTTCTTTCATAAAAGTCTTTCCTAAAAGTCTAACTCAGCTATAACAAATTACTGAATTTTCCCCAGAATGCTGTTTTTTCTTATTTTTTTGCTTTTTCTTTTTACACACTATTTCTTTTCCTAAAATGCCCTTCCTTCTTCTTGAGTACTTGGCAAACTCATATTCAGTGTTGAAGACCTTGTTCAAACATCCTAAATCTATGAAGACTTACTTTCCACACCCAAGATTCTATTATGAGTGAATTTTACAAGTACCCCTATATCCACTATCTAGATTCTACTACTTAATATTTTCCTATACTTGCTTTACCATTTATCTACTAGATGTTAAAGAGGGCTTTTCTTCTTGTCATCAGCACATATTGTACCCATTTCTATTATTGAATTTCTACGTACTACAACTATTTGTATATATGTCTATCCATTCTTTGAGACTGTGAACTCCTTGAAAGCCTACTTGGTTTATGTATGCATGGCTCTAAGAATATAGATTGGCATAAACAAATTTACTGTAAGAGAGAATACAAAGTAAATAAATTCTAAACATATCTCTTACTGAAAACTTCTCTTTATGTGATCTAATAACAATAGCAGAAAAATAATTTTTCCCAATATACCTTTCCTTTATATGATGGGAGCCCCAAGGGCAACTGCTTCATCTAAGCAGCCACAGAGGGGACATGCACTTTGCACCACTATTACAGTTGGCAGAGGAGGAAATCAAAACGTTCCTTCTGCTTTGTGAGGAGAGCAGACAGTCTGCATTAGCTGTCACACACATAAAAAGACCTTCCTGGAGACAACAAAAATTTATTGATACTATTGACTTGATAGGTTCTGACCTACTGTTATGTTTAGGAAGCCTTCTTTTCAGGAAATAATGATTATGATACTTGTTCTTGAACAGAAAAGATGAGTTTAGCAGTATATAACAGACTTGCAGAGCAGAACACGGGAGAGAATGGAAGGAAAAACAAATGGAGATTTCTTTCCATTCTGTTAAAGGGAGTGAGCGGTGACCAGAACACAAAACATCTTAAAAAATAAAAACATGATAGCTTTGCTGGATAAAGTAACCTTGGTTGTAGGTTCTTGCTATTCATCACTTTGAACCTACAACCAAGATTACTTTACCCAGCAAAGCTATCATTCAGAATTGAAGGTCAGATAAAGAGCTTCACAGACAAGAAAAAGCTAAAAGAGTTCATCACCACCCAACCAGTATTATATGACATGCTGAAAGGTATCCTTTGAGAAGAGGAAGAAGAAAAAGTAAAGATAAAAATTATGAACGACAAATACATATCTATCAAGTGAACCTAAAAATCAAGTGAATAAAAAAATCTGACGAACAGAATAAACTGGTGAATAGAATAGATTCAGGGGCATAGAAAGAGAGTAGACTGACAATTCTCAGGGGGAAAGGGTGTTGGGGGTGCAGGAAGAGACTGGACAAAAATCGCACACCTATGGATGAGGACAGTGGGGGAGAGGGGTAAGGGCAAAGAGTGGGATGGGAACTGGGAGGAGGGGAGCTATGGGGGGGGGGAGAGGAACAACTGTAATATGAACAATAAAGATTTAAAAAATAAAATAAAAACAAACAGACAAACCAAAAAAGTCACTGTTGGAAATTAACCAACTTAATATGACCATAAGGAAAAACAGCACTGGCTGATAGGGTCCTTTTCAGACTATAGTGAAAATATTTTTTCTACAAGTACTTTGTCCTCCAGATTATTGGACTCGAATACATCCCTACAGAAGTTTTTTTCTACAAAGTGTCCTCTTCATAACTGCCATTATGAACACCAACTGCCTATCATGACACAGCAACCAAGAAACATGAGGCTTATGTCTGGAACAGTCCACTTGTGACTTCCTGCTAGACTTTCTCAATTCACAGGATGATGAAATGGCCGAATGTTGCAATGAACTTATGGCTTTAGGTAAAAACACAGGGCATCCAATACAGAAGTGGCCGAAAAGAGTGGCACTCAGCAGGAAGTTGTTCCTGCAAAGGAAATTGCAGTTTCTAAGATGAAGAGGAAGTCAAGAGAGAGAATTAGGTGTCTTAAAACTTGAGAAATACTGAATAGTCTCAAATATAGTTAAAATATTAAGTAGTATTTAGGTTAGCATTAATTATAAATTTGAAACTTTGCCAATGCAGGTTGGGGTAGAAGCTCACATACCAAAGTCAAATCATGTCAACTGTCCTGTTAGGGGCTGCCTCTCTCCTCTATTCCTTGCAGAAACCTTTTTTTGCAAAATATCTAATAGTGGCATCAATTGAAAGGGACAGAGGAAAAACATTATCACTCCTATGTAACTTCCCACACCCTATAGAATCGTGGTCAAATCTGTCTTAATTTTATGATGCTCTGCAATGTCCTATATGGGGGATGGATTTGTGTATGAATCCATTTGTGTATGAATCCATAAGTTTTAAGTCTCTATATAATAAATGGCTAACTTCTAAAGTTTGCTTATTTCATGCCCACAAAATATATTCTAGTTAAAGCGAACACATAGTCAGTTAGTTCTCTGGCATTACATGATATAGCCCAAGCTATCATTTTTAGTTTAATGCAACTTTCATAATAAGACCTACGGAACCTCTGGCAGAAGTTGCTTCTATCACCTCCATCTAATGACATTAGAAACTCAATAGGAATTATGATCCCACCACCTTTTTAATTTTTTTATCATGCCCAGAAATCTTTCCCTAATGCTTACAAATATTCACAGAACAGGCCTTTTTCAGCATTAAACAGGAAACCGAGTATTGCATATTTGTTTTTAGTCAATAACAGGCTTTGTATATATTTAACAGTGGTATCAACAAAAAGGAGAATATTAACAATTCTTCTTGGTGTATGGAAACCACTTTCCTCTTTATATTAAGACCCACAGCATGTTAACTTTTGCAAGAGAATGTGAGGCACCAGGATCTGTTTTTTATTACTCAAATCTTCTTTTAATGGTCACTATTTTACTCTTAACAATCTGCCCACAGAAGTGGGATTTCCCTGGCAAAATCTTCATTTTGATTTCTCAACTCCTAACTCTGTTAACAACCACTAATATCCATCATCCTACAATTTCTAATTTGGCTTTTGAGTTACTGTGTTATGATCTACATCTTCTGTGCTTCCCTGTTTTTCTTCAGCTGCCTTTTTTTCACCAACTAGCACTTCATAAATCCTTACCTTCATTCATTAAACAAATATTTGCTGAATACCAAGTACTCTGTTGATGATGCCACTACAATACGAAGTAAAATTCAGGCTATTTATGGTAAGCAAATAACCTGTTATAACACAGTACACTAAGTACTATGAAAAGATACTCTACTGTACCCTTCAAGTGCTTGCTGTTCACAAACTTTGTATTAGTTTTATATAGCTGTGTAACAAATACCACAAACTCAGTGTCTATAGCCACACTCATTAGTAGCTCATAGTTCCATAGGCTGGAGGGCTTGCACATTTTAACTGAGTCCTCTGCTGAGGGTATCACAAAACTGAAATCAAGGTATTCACTGAGCTTAGTTCTCTAGAGGCTCTGGAGAAAAATCCAATGCTAAGTTCATTCTGCTCACTGGCAGAACTCGGCTCCTGAGGTTTAATGACAGAGGTCTCCATTTCCTTGCTGGCTGTTAGATAGGATCTGCTGTGAGCTCCTACATGTACCATATCCCTTGCTCTGTGAGCCCTTCCAACTTTAAACCAGCAAAAGCACATAAATGCCTCTCCTGTTCCAACTCTGACTTCCTCAGGCTCTTAACTCTAGACAGACTTAAAGGGCTCATGGATAGGTCAGGCCTATTGAGGGTCAACTCTGCTGAAAGTCCACTGTGCTATATAACAAAACCTAATCATCAGTGGCACTTTCAGGTACTACTAGAGGCCTGGTGCACAAATTCATACACAGGTGGGGCCCCTTGGCCTATCAGGCAATCCGGGGCCAACAGGGGCAATTGGGGGCCAGCTGGCTGGGAGCATGGGAGGTTGGCCCCCTGACCCTAATAGGGGTTCATTGGGGCCCTCCAAGGCATGTTCGGCCCTCTCGCCCAGTCCCCATCTGCTGGACCCCAGCAGCAAGCTAACCAGAGCATCTGCCCCCTGGTGGTCAGTGCACATCATAGAGACTGGTCCAGCGACTGACCGATTTGTTACTTAGCATATTACACTTTTATTATATAGGATGCAGGTACAACAGGGAGCAAGGATGTTGGGGGTCAATTTAGAATACAACAGGGAGCAAGAATGTTGAGGGTCAATTTAGAATTCCATCTACCACAATTGATGCAGAAAACACAAAAACTTGGCATCAAAATGATACGTGTAATTTAACCTCGTTATGAATAACTGTAAGGAGCTGTAAGGAGCGAAGGGAAGGTCAAATAGTATAGGCATGCCATTTGAGCAGTTTTGCCAGGAAGCTGCATTTTAACATTCCCCAGAAAGCCACCAGACAGGGACAGAAGAAACCCATGCCCAGTAAGGTCTGGGTGCAACAGGGGAAGTTCTTGCCAGTCAGCCACACCTGGAAACAGATCATTGGCCAGAACAGGCGTGGCCACCACACAGGTGTGAAATTTGAGATATTTAATCTCCTAAACAAAGGCATTCTCACTCTAGGCTCTCTTGTTTATTTGGGCTTGACTCCTGGCTTGCAGAGCCCTCAAGCTCCTGTGTTCGCCCACATGGCCCACAACCATGTGGACCTCACACGCAATGCTAAACCAGACCCAGTTGCACATCTTCCAGGACTGAATTAAGTAGAATTTGATTTTACAAACGTGGAGATGTAATTACACACAAATAAAAATCACTCATCCTCCCATGCAAGTCTCAGAAAATTCTTTTTCTCGAGATGTAAGGACCTCACTCCCACTAGCATCGAAGAAAGACCATCCAAAATAATTTTGTTATTTCCCTGAGAACAAAAATAATACTTGGCATCAAGAAAGAATTTTATGGCATTAATTACAAATAGGGCACTTGGGTTTTCTCTATATAGGAATTTTATTTTTCAATCCTGACACTGCAATAACCAAAAAATTTTAGACTACTCTCAAATCTATGCCTCCCGCCCTTTTATCCTTAATCTACTCATTTTTTACAAGTAACTAAGACACATTTAGATTTGTATCAACCTCACATGATACAAACTGAACGAATGGCATTCACCTTCAGAGGTATCCCTTTCTTGGATCACCAGGCAGTCAGTACCTCTATGATCTCTTTGACATCAAACTGAAATGAAACTGAAATATCAATGAATCTTAACTCACCCTTCTCTTCATTCTCCAGCATACTCTGTGTCTAGAACAGGATCATTAGAAACAACTGGTGTCCTCACCTGACCTTCCTGCCACTTTCTTCTTTCTGTCCATGCGCACACTAGCCCCATCCCTCACATGCCTCCTGCTAAACACCAGCACTGCACTCGGTGTTCTCCACCCGGAATCACAGCAGCCCCTTATTCTAGTCACTGATACCAGAACTCCTCACCCCAGCACTCAAGGCCAACACTCAGCTGTTCCCTGGGCCCCACACTCATACTTCAAACCCCACCATTCAATTCCACTCTCAGGCAGGATAGTAAGAAGTTAGGAACATTCCCTGATGAATGGAATGAAGAAACTGAGACCGAAAACTGATTCAAACTGGCCCTATCCAGTACCCTGACACACCCCTCCCTCTGCCTGAAGCATTAAGCCCTCAGGACAATAGGGTATTGATCAGCATAATCTTAGGAACAAAGTCTCAGGTTTGTTGACCACAGAAATATTTTCCCTCAAACTAAAGAGAACATCTAGCCTTAGTTGTTTCAGCTACAGGCCCAGAAAAGCAGCAAAACCAGGTGAAGCCACCCCAATGCAAAGACTAAAGATCCCCTACCTAGCATCAACCAATCAGCAGAGTCCATGACTCTGAAAGACTGCATCTGGAAAGCTGACAAATATTCTATTAAGATCCTCCCGGGACCTCTTCAGAAAACAGATTTTAAAAACCTTAAGGCACAGGACCCAGAGGACCAGCTTTCTCTACAGAGCAAACTGGGCCCTGTCCCTGCCTTCTTCCCGTAGGAAACTATCCTTTGCTTGCTTTCTCTTAAGCCCCAAGGGCCCTTCTTCTGCTTCTATAACCTGTTTCCTTAGTCCATGCAGCCCAGTTGGCTCACTTCTTTAGCCTTTGTGGCTTTTTTTCCTCCCCAAAAGGCTAAATAAACTTCTTCCTGGTTCTGAATTCTTTCTCAGCCAAATACAAGCACCTAGGTCTAACACTGCCACTAACAATGCCAGCTACTATCAGCTACTTAGGCACCTCACCTTTCTAGTCTCAGCCTTGGGCCTCTGCTGAGCTGCTCTCTCAGTCACACACACCCTAGCCTTGAATGGTCAAGCTCCACAAAGGTTTTTCTGTTCACTCTCATCCCACAATCTGCTTCAAGGTCCTCTGTACCTATACCAACTGCTGCTATCCTTATCTTGTCCCTAACCACCTCTGTCTGCCTGCCTCATCGCCCCTAAGTGTTCACCTGCCTGTCTATCTCATCGCCCTTAACCACACTGCCCCCACTGCCATGGCTTCATCTGGAAGGTTGTTGGGAAGGACATCCAGAATAACGTCCAGAAGGCCATCCAGCTGTCTGGTAAAATTAGTACATTATCCTTTTACTGTTATCAACTAGAGGCCCAGTGCATGAAATTCATGCGGGGGGCAGAGGGTAGGTGGGGAATGGGGGAGGAGGATCCCTCAGCTCAGCCTGCACCCTCTTGCAATCTGGGAACCACTGGCTCCTAAATGCTTGCCTACTTGCCTGATCATCCCTAACCACTCTGCCTACCTGCCAGATCACCCCTAACTGCTCACCTGCCTGCCTGATCACCCCTAACCACTTTTACCTTGCCCCTGCCACAGCGGTTTCATCCAGAAAGACGTCTGGAATGACATCCAGAAGGTCATTCAATTGTCCGGTCTAATTAGCATATTAGGCTTTTATTATTATAGATTAACTGAAGAATAATACTTTTACTAGTTTAGGGGCAATGACTGAGCAAAGAGAGCTTATTCCTCCTTCTCCATGTTCTCTTTTGAAACAATGATCCAAGTGTATTTAGAACAGATTCCTAACTTCAATGAATGCAGCAGACTTTAGAGGCACATCAGCCACCTTCCTTTATGTCCCCTAACATGCTAGCTCCAAGGCCCCTCTCCTACAGACATTCCTGCTCCTCAGTGTGGCTCTCTCTCAGTAACTCTCAAATCACAGAATCACCAGCAGAGCTTATTAAAACAAGGATGGCTTGGCCCCACCACCAGAGTTTGATTTGGAGTCTGTGGCAGGCCCATGAACTTGCATTTCTAACGAGTTCCCAAGTAGTGCTCCCATTGCTCATCGGTCCCTTCTCCAAGGGACCTCCCTTAGAGAATCACAGCTCTGTGTAGAACTCACATCTGAATATTAGGCTCTGATTCCTGTCTGCCTAACACAGACTTATCCAGTCCAAACTGTAACATCTCCTGGTGATAACAGATTCCCCAACTAAGAACAGGGGACTGTAAGCAGGCCCATCCTGGGATCCAGAGTATGTTTGTCAGATTCAAAAACCAGAATCAAGGTACACTCATTTTGATAGATGCATGGATGGCGCTCACTACACACTGAGCTCAATCTAAACTAATAAAAGCGAAATATTAAAATTAACCGTTTCTCCGAGACAGGGTAAGCCACGCCCACCAGCCAATCAGAGCGGCTGTATGCAAATTAGCCCAGCCAACATGGCGGCCGCCACTCACGGACCTGAGTAAACAGCCCTTTCCATTGCGGCAGGAGGGAAAGTGAAGCTGCGCCCCTCAGCTCAGCTC
>PVJC01039364.1:0-16294 GCA_004026665.1 Murina feae | reverse complement strand
GCATCGGGGAGCGGGTAGGAGGTGGCAGGGGGCCGGCAGCCTGCTTGGTGGGCTTCCCAGGCCCCTTGCAGGGCACCAGGAAGTGGGAAAGCAAGGTGGTGGGACAGGGAGTGGGAAAGAGGCGGCTGGGGGTGGGGGGCATCTCGGCCTGCTTGGTGGCTGCCCAGGCCCTTTGCGGGGCACCGGAGAGCGAGAAAGCAAGGCTTCAGGGGCCGGGGTCCTGCTTGGCAGCTCCCCAGACCCCTTGGCGGCACCGGGAAGTGGGAAAGGAAGGCAGCAGGGGACGGGTGAGTGGGAAAGAGTTGGCGGCCTGCTTGGCGGCTTCCCAGGTCCCTTTCGAGGATCAGGGAGCAGGAAAAGGCTGGCCTGACCACAAGGCGGGGTTTTCCCTGCTTTCTGGTGGCTGGAGGAAGATGGGCAGTAGGCAAGCTTGGGAGGCAGGCAGCGCCCAGCCCTGGTCACAGCTCAAAAAGGAGAACAACATGCAGGGGAGGGCAAGAGTCTGAGAGATCAACATAGAGGGGGTGCCTGCTCCAAGCCTCCACAGTGTGCCTGGGGGCAGGTCCTCAGCAGGTAGACACACACAGGAGGACTGCTCTGAGCCTCAGATGTGGCTGGGGGCAGGTCCCCAGTGGCCACACACACACACACACACACACATAAGGTGCCTGGCAGACTGGGGCCATCATAGGACATCCACTGAGGGGTCCCAGACTGTGAGAGGGCACAGGCCGGGCTGAGGGACTCCCTCCACCCCGAGTGCACAAATTTTTGTGCACCGGGCCCCTAGTATAGCAATAAATCAACAATAACATTTTTGTTAAATAACACCTCTAAGTTTTTCTTTTTGTTAAAAGGGTTGATTTATGTTGTGAATACTTTACAGCAATAAAGAAAAAACACCTGTAAGGTTAGCTTCCCCCACTTCCCAGGCTTCCCCTGGCTGCATCCTCCTTCCCATAACTTAGGTATCATACCTCTTAGCATTGGGGCCAGGCCCTTGGTTTTGGTGCTGATGTCAGTCATGGTATCCGGACAGAGGCAGCTCTGGCCTTAATGCCTCCACATTGTATCTTTGGCCTGTTCTCCCACAGAGCTGGTTGTCTTCCTCTGGTGAGTAGACACCCGCCACAGCCATCAGGCCTCGCAGCTTTCCCGGGCTCAGCTGCGATCTCTATTCATTGCCCAGTGTGAGAGTCCAAATTCAGTCCTTGGCTGTGAGGTCCCTTTAGCCCTTGCTACAGTGACCCTTCCTGGGAAGGGTCCCCCTTTTAGGCATCTTCCCAACCCCCGACATGTGAAGACATGGGAGATCTACAGGCTCTGGAGAGGCACTAAGAGCTGCTTTGCATCCCCTTGACATCAACATGCCATATCCCCATTGCACTTTCTCCTGTCCCGTCCCAATAGTGGCTCAAAGAGCGGGCTTGTCCCCTCTGTCCTTGGCTTTCCTCTCAGCCTCCCTGAGGTTTCCATGATTTCTCTACCCACCCAACCCCCTCAGCCAAAGCCCAGGCTGGTGCAGCCTCTGGGTTCCTGAGGAACCCAGTCAGGATCTTCACTCTTTTTAACTCATTGCCCATGAACCTGTCCCTCTCCTGATTCCACCAGCAGAAAGGGCTCCCTACTCTTGTGGGGTAACACCTCTATTTCTTCACCCTCTTGAAGATGTTTTTCATTCTGTTGTTGTTCTCATTGTATTTGTTGTCATTTTTCTTCTGTAATTAGAAGCTGTAGGCAGTGAGGGTGGTGTGTAGAGTGTAGGGAGAAGTCATTGATAGACAAATTCTGAATCCTATTAGTGTCACTTTTCCTGGTCTGTGCCCTAGTTTCACAGATTCTGATTGTTTATTCTGCACTTCTACTTTCCTCCGTTAGCCTCGATTGAAGGGCGAGGTTTACACTATGAACAACTCTAACATTTTTTTCTTGCCTTGAAATATACAAGCAGGTGCTGTTTTTTAACATTTTACTGAGTGATTATCAAATGGGATAGAATTGCAAACTGAAATTTTAGGAACTGAATTATTTATGAGTGAATTTCAATATACTGAGCATCACGTTACCATTGCTCCAAGCCATCAGCTACGGTTTACAAATATTTTCCTTACAGGGAACTGTTGTTGCAACATTACGTGCGGTGTGCAAATGTCAAATTGGTAAAGCTCTACTATTAATAATGGATCAATAGACGCCGGAAAGGAGCACTGTGCCTGCAACCCCCAATTCAGGTTTATCAGGCTTTTTCCTTTTCCTTTTGAAAAGAAATCCTCAGAATGACAGTTACAAGGTTTATAGCATTTCAATCTCATGTCCTATAAAGGCTTATGTTCAGAGGTTAATAAAATGAGATTAATCCAGAGATACCACATGCTAGTTCTTTCCTTTTTTCCTTCCAAGCACAATACTCTAAACAATGCTGCCTAGGGGATAAATAAGGGAGTCTGCAGACAGCTGACTGGTGGAAGTTAGCTGCCACCCAGTGGCTGGAAGTCAAACTCACCCACACACCCTTTGCTTGAAAAGCTAAGGAAATGCAAACTCAACCCGTGCATCAGAGTTCTCAATCATTTACATTTATTGTCTTGTAGTTACAGAGAAGACAGAATGACGGGGAAATTATTGAATTCTTTCACTAACGATGATCCAAAGTCTCCTCTTCTTTAATTCTAAGTCATAAGGAATTTGTGACAGATATTCAAATGGTTTCCCTTTCAAAAAAAAAAAATTCCCAGTTTAGAAACTCTGCATACCTATATCACCTAGAGTCAAACTAAAGAAATAATTATAAATTATAAAATGCATCTCACTACATGGAAGATGGTACACTGAAGAAGTATTTTAATAACAATCTCTAAAGAAGAAAAACATGCAAATATACCCATATAGTGATCACATTATCAATAGTTACACAGTGAATTCATTTTGAATGACTTTGATCATTCCTCTTATATAAAAGGTAATAAAATATCTTCCTCTTCTCCAAAGTCCTTTACCTCTTTTAAACAATTCTTTAAAAAAAAAAAGTAATAGCTAGCTTTGTTTTCATTTTTATTAAAAATGATCTGTTACCACAAATATATAGCAAGCATTTAAAATATTACTCAAAGCACAGACAAAAAAATTAGGGGAAATAATAGGCTTTTTTCTGTATCATGAAAATAATTTTAAACATGTAAAAATTCAATAAAAATTTCAATTAAAAAATTCAACCTTATTGCAGACTTCCCCATTCTTTTATACAATTCTGATACTAACATTTTAATAATAAGTTTTATTACAAAAATAATGCACATGTATTTGGAAAACAAAAATAAATATCACCACACTCTGAGCACCATTGATATCATATTGATCAGGTAGGCTTTAATTTATTTAGCCAATACTTTTTACCAATATTCTGTTAGACTGGTTCCAATTTTTTACTATGCTAAACAATCCTATATAATAAAAGGGTAATATGCAAATTGCCCCTAACAGCAGAACAACTGGTCACCATGACACACACAGACCACCAGAGGGCAGATGCTCAATGCAGGAGCTGCCCTCTGGTGGTCAGTGTGCTCCCACAGGGGAGCTCTGCTCAGCCACAAGCCAGACTGATGGCTGCCAATACAGTGGTGGTGGTGGTGGTGGGAGCCTCTCCTGCCTCCTCAGCAGCACTAAGGATGTCCAACTGCAGTTTAGGCCTGCTCTCTGCTGGCAAGTAGACATCCCCCAAGGGCTCCCGGGCTGCCAAAGGGATGTCTGACTGCAAGCTTAGGCCCGATCCCCCGGGGAGCGGGCCTAAGCCAGCAGGTGGACATCCCCCGAGGGGTTCCAGACTGCAAGAGGGAACAGGGCAGGCTGAGGGACCCCCCCAAGTGCACAAATTTTTGTGCACCGGGCCTCTAGTACTATAATAAATACCTCTATGCACAAATCCTTGTGTAGATCTGTTTATTTATGTCAATAAGTTATTAGAAAACATCATTCCTTAAAAATTATACTCTTTTATTCCCATTAAAAACTTGTTTAATTTTGTTTCATCTTTGCCTATGTGGCATGAGAAATGATAAATCACTGGTACTGTGTTACCAGTGTAATTTTCAAGGCTTTGGCAATCATAAAGCTGAACATTCTTAAAATATTTATTGGATATTAGCTGGGGGGAGGTGTTACCTCTGTGAATTGTCTGTTCGGGTCCCTTCCTATTTTTCTCCTGATAATTTTCTTTCTACTGATTTGTAATTGTTCTTTTTAAGACTGGATAAAGATAGAGAACACATAGAAAAAGTGAATAGCTACTTCAATATTACTATCATACGAAGTAGAATTAAATACAAAAGCCTTAAAGATTTGGACCAAAATGGGCATTTTATTTTTATAAAAGGTATAATCCACTGTGAGTATATAGTAGCTATATGCAAAAAAAAAAAGGCATATTAAAATAAAATAAGAAGACCTGTTAGAAATACAGGCAACGTTAAAGGAAAAACTGTAACAAAAGGATGTTCAAATAAGATGTTTTAATCTTGTTAGAAACATGTTAACCCTGATACTCCCCAGGTCATGTCATTCCTTTACGGGCCACAGATGGCTAACAAAATTAATCGTTTATTAGAACACAGAAAATGTTAATGCATTTTAAACTTGTTTTAATGAACCTTCCCCACTGAATGTGGTCAAGTTCAACAGGGATGGTGAAAAGGCATTTTCCCTGGCCCTGAACCCCACACACAAGTCCCATGCATCCTCTAGGGTCTCTCTCCTGCTTCAGAGTTACCCATCATGCCTAGGGAGACTGAAACCCCAAATTGGTGCCCGGGTGGTCTCCATCACTACTTGCCCTCTTTTCCTGACTTTTTTATAGTCAATGTCCTAAAGAGTCCAGCGTCTACAGGAGTGCACAGCCACTGCTTCATGGGCCCAGATAGGCACCAGGCATTTGCCCATTGGTGTGCCAGTTCTACCCCCTACCACTGTCTTCCCACCACTTCTGAGCCCACCTGGCAAGCAGAGGCATGTGAGTGGCCCAGAAGCCATGGAAGCCTCTTCAGACAGTCAGGAGGCAGGAGGGCCCAGGGCAGCCTTCTGGGGGAGTATTGGTATGGCACAGACCTACATTCTGTGTCCACTAAGGGAGGGGAGGAATAGCAGGCTTCCATGAGGCAAAATCTTGGGGGCATTAATGAACCTGGACACCAACAAAAAAGAACAGATCCCAGCTCATAGCTCTGTGCCAGTCATTAGGCCTTAAGTTGCTGGCTAATGGAGAAAGTTGAGGATTCCAAGTGAGCAACAACAGTCCCATGAAGGGTTCTGAGGCGAGGTTCACTTACCAAATGAACAGAGGTCCTCAACCTTTCAACCATGAGCGTGACTCTGCCACAACCTACCTGCCGAATCCCAGCCTTCCTTCCATTTTGCATTTTGCAGTGGATATGGAAGACTCGCTCATTCAACACCCATGCCAGTCCATTTCCAGTATTTGTCCTTTTGTATTTTAGTAACTTGAGCGCTAAAAGCTACATTTCCCAGGCTCCTTAGCAGCTCTCTTATAGCTAGGGCTCCATATGTAATTTAGGTTGTTCTAATCACATGAACTTGCACAAAACTGAATCAGAACCAAGTTTGCAAGCAAGAGGTAGGGTGGGAGACAGCCATTCTGCAAGTCGGGGCAGAGGTGATGTGGTCTTGGAGCCAGAAACAGGAGAGCAGCTCACTAACCCGAGAGGCAACCTTTCCCTCAGTTCTACACTGTGCTGGTAGAAGCTCAGCCCGACTTATCCAGAACGCCCAAGATTAGTGCCACGCCCATACCCCTTGGTTAGTTCATTTGCTCTGTAACCAGCTACAGTGCATAGTCAGATCTATAACTGAAAACAGCAGCCAGACATGAAATTCAGAAAACGGCTCCCCAAGGGGATGTGAGCTTGGCTACCTGACTTGCTTAGGTCTGAAGGCTGTGCAGATGCAATTGCCTTCAGACACTGGGACGCTATCAGTCATGCTCACATTGGCAAATTGGCGGTTTAAATTGTCACCTGTGGTTGTACAGAATGAAGTGACATTGAGGGTCATGGCTTTAGAAGCCCCAAGGTCCTCTGCAATGGATGATTATGGGGAGCACGAAGAATACAGAACTGTATGGCGGCAGCCACTGAGCAGGGTAACAGCACTGGGAAAAGGAGATTTCCAAGCCTTTGGAAATTAGGGAACCCAGCTCTGAGCCAATAGAGCATGCCACTGTGGGCCACCAAGTGGGGGAGTACGTGGCTTGTAATAAATGGTGTGTGACTTCAAGTTTATATCACAGTGACCTAGCAGATACATCAATTCATCCTGTGGCCTACTGGACACGTGAACTCATCCAGGATGACTTACACAATGTACAATCAGAACAGGTGTCCTTGATCAATAACAGAACCTTCCATTTTACCAGGTAGGGATTCTCCTAAAACACTCTCTCCCTATAAAAACGGAAAGCAGTGCTACCATCCTAGATGTGACAGATGCAGGCGGCAAATGTTCCACGCCCCTGTTCCGCCATTGCCCACCTGGAGATGGATGGTCTTAGAGCAGGACTCCTCGATCTTGGCACATGGATATCTGCAGCTCAGTCATTTTTGCGTGGTAGAATACTTATCAGCATCCCTGGCCTCTAGCCACTTGATACCTGCAGCATACTCTCCCCACTTGTGACAATTGTCTCCAGACATTTCCAAACTTCCTCTGGGGTCAAAACTACTCTTGGTTAAGAATCACTGAGTGGCGTGAAATAAGCTTATCAGGGGTAGACTTCATCTACTGCTGGTGTGCCACATTGCTTGACCTAGAAAGTGGCATAATTCTTGCTGAGTCTCTGGATTTTGGAGGCAATATATCCCATGACTGGGTGTGTGGCTCCTGCCACATACACACTAATGTATGAGGCTCCCAGCTTTGAGTGGGACCCAGAGCAAGATATGGCTCCATCTGGTGCAAGTCCCTCTGACCCGGCTTGAAACTTCTGGGGAAGATGGGATGCTGAATGGAGCTCAGACAAGAAAACCACTGCAGAGGCTCCTTGCCCACTTTGGAAACAACTCTCCTCTTTTTTAAACAGCTCCTGCCTGCTAGTGAGCCCGGAAGAAACTCCAGGTGGCCTTGGTACCTGACATTCCCATCAGAATCTTTTACAATGACTGTCCACCAGGCCCTCAAGGCCCAGGAAGCTCCCATTTCCAGCGCACCTACACCTACGTACAACCACCTCTCTCTCTAACCCACATCTGTGGCCTCCAGCGAGGCAAGAAGTCACTTTTGCCTCTCCTGTGCATCGTGCGATGCTCCCACGCCTAGAACCTGAAAAGTGGACTCTTACAAGGTCATCTTTCCCAACTGTCTCAGAGGACAAGTCAGGAAACTGATACCTGGAGAGGTTTAGTCTCTTCCCCCAAATGCTAGAAGCCGGTGGAGACTGGCAAGATGAGAAACCGGGTCTTTTGCAGATTTGAAGGTGAAGAGTTGGTGTAAAATTCCCTGGTAAGGAGTTATTCTGCATCCTCCTCAGCCCTCTCCTCAACATGTGTCACACCCAGAAAAAGAAAAAGTATCCGTCTTTGCATTTCATAACCTAAGAGGACTTTTGACTACGTGATGCAAAACCTGGTCAGGCCAGCTGTTTCGTTTCTGCATCTGGGTGGCTTACCAGCCTCTTCCAGCGTATAGGACTCTTTATTCAAGTTCAGGGTAACCATCAGCAAACTTTGTCCTAGATCTTTCTTAATACTGACATAAGATAATGCATTAGGAATGCAAACATCATGATTTAAGAAATTGAAGTTAAGCTACCTGGAGTTGTTGCTTTAAAAAAAATATATATATATTAGCGCAATTACAGAGTATCACCTGATGAAGTGACTTCATACCTACAAAAAAATAGCATTTATAAGTTTCATACAAAACGCAATGGGATCTGATTATATAAAACTTCAATGTTTTTTAACAAAAAGGGTAATACTTCAAAATTCAAATGTATTTTGCCAGAATTCCTTAACCTTCAGTAGTCTGTCACTAAAATTCTTTGGGGCTTCTCCACAAGGTGGTGCTAGCCTACAAGCAATTCTGTTGCCGGGGCTGGATGATGCCTTGGTGTTTGGGAAACATTTTATTGTGAAGTGTCACTCATATAGCAGCCTTAATAGGGTTCATATTGAGCCTCTGGATTCGGGGTAATGTATCCCATATACAACTGCAACTCTAGGATTTGGATGTCACTCTAGGATTCATTAATTAAGGTCAAGGATGAATAATTCTAGCACCATTTGAGGAGCTGTAACCTCATGCAATGGTCTTCAAGTCCAGGCTTGCCTTCTACATCTCCCCAGTTCTCGACTTCACCGGGAAAGCCTGTGAGAAAGGCATGGGCAGCACCCCCCGCTTCCACCTCTGTTCCCAGTGATCAGCACCTCCTTAGCCCCAATCCCCCCAGAAGAAAATGTGCCAAGAGTCAGAGGTCGTAAAAAGATTTCCATTGGCTCAGGAGAGGCAAAAACTATGTTCGGATCTATTTAGATGATGGTCAGGCCAGAAAAGTGGGAACATTTGGGGGAACCCCAGTAACCTTTGCTGAGCAAGTGCTGTGCACCAAGAGATCCCCTACATGTCACATCTCACTAGATCCTCATGACAACTCTACCCGGTTGCTTGGCCCCATCTACAACAGGAGAAGAACTACAGCTTTCAGAAGCATCTCTCGCTGTAGGTGGCCCAGCTGCAAAGCAGGGGCTGTCTGTCGGACGGCAGAGCCTCCTCACTTTTCTACCACACTGTGGTCACGTAGACATCTGCAATGCTACTTCAGAAGCTGGGGCCCCCATGGCTCCAGCTTCCCCATATGAAGTATCAGAGTCCTGGAGGCAAATGTGGTCTAATTATTGCTTGAATATCAAGAATATCAAAGGTTATTCCACTCATAACCCACAGCAACACTTCACCTCTGCTCCTCATTCTCACACTCCCAAAGATGTTCCAGGATTTCTGCCACACCTCTCCTCTCCTCCTCCTTCCTCTTCCCTGGCTCTGGCTAAATCCTTCCCCCTTTCTTGCCTCTAGGATTCATTGCCAGGTGGGCAGCTCTCAATTCTCTTTTGAGGGAATCGTCACAGACCTCTCACATCCATGTCCTGAGTCCCAACCCAGGCCTAATGGGACTGAAACACATCTGAACGCATCTGGTCATGTGCATTGAGCTGGAGCAGTCCGCGGGGAGGGTGATTCATGAAAGTTAAATTGCATTCGTATTTCAGGGGGCTTTGGCCAATGGGGAAGAAACATCCACAGATTACTCAGGACTTCAGGGGAGAACCAGGAGAGGAGAACAGAAAGGCTACTCTCCACATCATATTTCAGACCCTAAACTTCCTCCACCTCATCCCACCCCATCTTTCTCAGGCTTCTGGTATCTGTACAAACAACTTTTGCCACCTGACTTTCCAAGAAGGGCACATCTGGAGGGCTAGGCAATCATTCCCAAACCTGGCAGGCACTTGAATTGTCTCGGACATTGTGTATAAACACAGATCATCAGGCCTACTGCAAAGCCACTGAATCAGAGCCAGTGTACAAAGGGTCTGGGAGGCTGCCTTTTCCTAACTCCCAGCCGATGCTGATGCAATCGCCCAGTCCCAGCCCCAGGTGGGGAACAGGGTTCCAGGACCACCAGCAGAGAGGATGCAAGTGCCCCACCCCCTCCCATTCTGGATGAAGGTGAGTTTATTGCTCTTGAACCCAGTTCATGAGTAACACCCCAATGTGCTGGTTTGCACCCGAACTTGGAGGTCACACCTGCTCAATGGCTGGGGCAGTGGTCCCAAACATTTATGTCTCAGAAATCCTTTATCTTCTTGAAAATGATCAAGGATCTGAAGCTTATGTGCATGTGGGTTATATCTGTTGATAGGTACTGCATTCAAAATTAAAACTGGGACATGTTTAAAACAAGAATACACAAGCACACATTCCATCGGCCGTCAGAGCAAAGACTCTGCCACCCGTCATCGTCCCTCTGAAAGCAACTCCACACTTATCCCAGGATAAGCAGGAACATAGCTTTGACCTCAGGGACGCCCTGGAAAGGGCTGAGGCCCCCAAGGTCCTGGACCACAATTGGAGATCATGTAGGCTGTGGGAACGGGCAGAGTCCCCAGGCTGCCTGCAGAAAACTGATGGAGGCATGACCAAACTCTGGCTGACTTTATTTCCTGCTTTGGATGGAAGCAAGTCCTCATAATGAAGTCTACAAGGCAGTCAGCTGAAGTTTTCTGGAAGCAGCAACACCGGAAAACCTGCCTCTTGTGCAATCTTTGTGACAATTGCAAGTCCACATTCTGGCACCAACAGAAAATGCTGGTGCGCCAGGCAGATTAACAGCCCCCACAGATGCCCACATCTCCATCCCCAGAACTGGTGAATGTTAGGGCACATGGAAAAGGGGGATAAGGGAGCAGATGGAATAAAGATGGTTAGTCAGCTGACCTTAAATTAGGGAGATGAGCCTGGGTTCTCCCAGTGAGCTCAGAGTGATCTCAGGGCTCCCTTAGAAGTGGGCAAGAGTCCCATACAACCAAAAGGTTGTGGGTTTGATTCCTGGTCAGGGCACATTCCTAGGTTGCAGATTCCATACCCAATCGGGGCCCATATAGGAGACAACCAATCACGGTTCTCACACTCCCCCCCCCTCTCTAAAAATCAATAAAAACATGTCCTTGGGTGAAGACTTTTTTTAAAAAAAAAAGTGGAGGATAGTGGCAGGAAAGGCGGTCCGAGAAAGAGATGTGATCAGGAAGAATGCAGAACGCAGTGTTGCTGGCTTTGAAGAGGGCCATGAGCCATTATGCAGGCGCCCTAGAAGCTGGAAAAGGCAAGGGACTGGCTCTCCCTGCCTCCAGGAAGGAATGCAGCCTTGCCGATGCCTCACTTTCAGCCCAGAGAGACCTGTGTCCGACCTCTCACCCACAGAGCTGATAGATAATAAATCTGTGTTGTTTTTAGCCACTAGGCTTTGTTACAACAGCCGTAGGTAATTAACTCACCTGTGAAAGCTGCACAGCATCTGACCCCTGCCCCCAATAGGGGAGTTCCCAGAAGAACCCTGAAGCAGCCAATGCTGTCCTGTGGGCAGAGCTGGAGAGGGAGCAGGGGAGGAGGAGAGCGACCAAATGTGAGGAACTGAAAGCACTGGCGAGGCGTCAACAGGAGGCCATGAGGATCCCTGACCCCCATCCCCCTCGCTCCCCTGTGCACAAGCGGCTTACACTCTGGATCAGTGACCACAGTGGTTTCGCTGGGACTTCCGCTCTTCCCAGTGTTACAAGAATGAGCATTTCCGTTTTAGGGCCCCATCCCCCACCTCCTGCCTCCAGGACCTCGTGTCCGTTGTCTTGAGGATGACTACTAACTTAGCACTTGGTCCCAACTGCAGAGACACTTGCTGGCCTAGGTCAAGATCACATGGAAGCAGTGACCTCCACCAAGACATGGAGACATCACCACTGGGTGAAGTGAAGTAGCTGGTCACAATTCAGGTTGTCTCCTGGGCAGGAGGGCGAGGGGAGGGCAGTGCATTCATTATGGAATGAATGTCAGGAAGAGGACATGTGTGCCTTCTGAGTGGGCCAAAGCCCAGGAATGGAAAAATCACTTATCAGTCAGCGTGACAGCTCCCCCGAACACAGTTACCTCCCTCTACTGCCTCTGGGCCACTGGGAGTCACTGCAGAATGGCCCAGCCCCTCCACCACTGTCAATACCTGACCAAGATGGAGAGGTCCCCTCCCTAGAATTCAGAAGCTAAGAGACAATTCACTGTTTTTGTTTTTTCAGGTTGCAAAATTGTGTGTGTGTGTGTGTGTGTGTGTGTGTGTGTTAATCTATCATTGAGTTGTTTTCCAAGAAATTTGACATTGGGAAAACCAATTTATAAGAAAAATGTAACCCTTCACCTCACATTTGACAAAAACCCTGGGACATTATTTTAAATTTTTTAATTTGCCTAATAGGTTCAACATTAGATTAGATTCTTATGGCTGCCATTTTTTAATCTCTCAATCCACATAAGATGCAAAATAAAAATTGCTCATCTCATATTATTTTTATAATGTTCTCGTTTGTATAGTATGCATAACTGGTGAAGTAACCATAATGTCGTTGCCTTCCATTCATATGAAAATTATCACCAAGATCCCCACACTCCAATCATTTAAGTAACATTGATTTCAGAATGATGCCAACAATATTTTTTTACATTTTTGCCAAAAGAGCCTGCCACATTTGCTACAGCATAAAAATAACTTCAATCAAGTACAGGTATGTCAGGGCTCCTCTGACACCAGCCTCCAGATGCCACCACTGTCCAGCAACAGGGGCTGTAACCACGGAAGCTCTAAAACCAGGATGGGCTCCTGCCTACAGGCAGACTGTGGACACAATCACACCCATCTTCAGAAAGAGGGGGACAAGAATGAGGCCAACATCACGTGTGCAGAGATGAGAGTCCGGGTGACCTGCCGGCCTTGGCTCTTGCCCCTTTTGCAGCCCCAGCATCACCACCACCACCCTGTGAATCCCCGAAACAACCCTGCCTAGTCCTGCCCCATTCCTTTTATCTGCTTTAATTGGTGTAGGTTTCTTGCAACCACAGAATCCTAACCCACATATGATATACTATTCTAAGGGCACGGGATCCAACAGGAAGCATTTAATATAGAAAACATATCAAATCCATAACCAATATTTAGTTCCTGGATAGGTTCCTGTGAGTAGAACCTTAGTGACCAAACTAAGCAAGGCTGCCGAGTCCCAACTTGTGTGCACTACCCCTCATCTCTCAGCCTCACCTGTCTCTGGGGCCCTGGACCACTTGTTCTACCCCAGCTGTCACGCATGTCCAACTCTCATACTCACAGCCCCACACACTGCAGGCCTCTCACCTCCAGAAACTTGGAACCTACTTATCACCCACAACACACAACCCGAAGAGCAGGGATTAATGTCAATGAAGCAAACATTCACTGGTGGGAAAGTGGAGCCCAAGGTCAATTCTCCCCCTTCCTTCCCTCTCTTGGACTCGTGGTTCACGTGGCTTCGTGGCAGAAAGTCCCACCCACTGGTTCCTGGGTGCCACCAGCTAAATAACACACCCTCAGTGAGTGCTCCCTTCAGCTGCTTTTTCCACACTCTTGCTTCCCTGGAACTGAATTCCTATTAAACTGGTTACACAAATCCATGCCCCAATGATGCTTTTTTTGGGAACTCATTCCAAGATGTTGTTATTTCAAAGTATCTATGGTAAACTCAGGAGCTGAATGTGGTAGAGATGAAAAATCCCTGGCTAGTTTTCTTTCTGGTAACTGTAAAGACAATAGGATCCTATATAATAAAAGGGTAATATGCAAACTGACACTAACAGCAGAATGACCAGGACAACCGCTCAATCAGTCACTATGAGGCACACTGACTACCTCTCAGTCTCTTTCCCCGGCTCCCACTGCCCGATGGCGAACGGGGAACCAGGAGTACGTGGTGGGGAACACGGACAGCACCAGCCCAAGCTCCTACCCTGCCGGTCACCCCACACACAGAGGGCAACCCACAGTGTGGGCAGGGCCAGCAAGCAGGTGGGAATAGCCAACCTCTCAGTCCCTCCTTCCTGGCCAGCAGGCTCAGCTCTGATCACCTGATGGTGAACAGGGAACTTGGGGTGGATGTCAGAGGGGGGCAGGGCCAGCTGCTGGGGAAGATGGTCCTGATTGCAGGCCAGGCCTAGGGACTACACCCGAGCATGAATTTCGTGCACCTGGCCTCTAGTATTATAAAAACTGAAACACAGACAGAAAACAACTGACCCCCTGGGAGTCAATTACACCAAGTTACTGAGTAACGTATTTCCTCCACATTCCTCACACAAGAGAATGAAAGTAAGATCCTGTTAGCAAATAAACTACGTTTAATCCTCACTTTCCACCAAATGTGAGAGAAGTTAATAAGATGCGTTCAGTGGGACTCCTCAAACAATGACCATTTCTGCCTGTAGGAAAATAAGCACATAAATGAACTACATAAGCACATGATGAACTACATAAACCAGTCACATGGAAACCACAACCAAGAGGCCAAATTCCAGAAGCCATGCCCTAGGCAGCCAGTAGGTGGTGCGCTTTCACCATCGTTGACTTCTTCACCTGGCTCACTGCTCTTAGCTTGAGAATTTGCTACTTGGGCAAACTAAAATTTACTTGCAATAAGCTGAGAATTTAAAAAATCTCTAAATGTAAAAAGTTGTAAAGTGTTTTATTATAAATGCAGTAATACAAGTAGGACAAATCTAAACCACCGACATGTTTTACTTGTCCATTAGCTCCATGTGTGTTGCTACTACTGTTTCTCTAGCCTCTGATTCTTAAGAGGGAGGTTTTTTTTTAACTATTATTTGTATTTTGTATTGGTTTCGGGTGTACAGCTTGGTGGTCAGACAATGATATACTTTACATAGTGTTCCCCTCAATATTTCCAGTACTCCAACCAGCACCATACATAGTTATTGCAATATTATTGACTACTGGAAGCTTGGTGCACAAAAGTTTGTGCACTAGAGGCAGGGGGAGAGGTCCCTCAGCCCAGCCTGCCCGCTCTCACAGTCCAGGAGCCCTCAGGGGATATCATACTGGTGGCTCCATGGGGAGCGGGCCTAAGCCACAGTCTGGCCTCCCTCTTCGGGAGGCGACTAGGATGATCAGGGGAGGGAGCACTGCTTGCAGGATGGGAGTACTGGACTGCACTCCTATATTATCACAGTGTCCCTATGATAATATAGGAAGGCAATCGTAGGGACACTGTGATAATACCACTAAACCTAAGACAAAAGCTTCACAACAAAATTTTCCAGGTTCACAACAAGAGATTCATAAAGTAATTTACTATTCGGCTATATAGACAGTGCAATTCTATGCAGCTATTTAAAATCATGTTAAAGCATTTAAGGACACTGAAACATGTTTATTTGTTGCAAAAAAAAATTGTTTTAAATCAGATGCCAAAATAGTATGAATCAATTTTTGTTAAAAAATAATAATAAATAAGTAAATTGCACAAACCTATAGATGGGGAAGAGACTATTGATTGTGATTATTTCTAAGACTGAGGTTTAGAAAGGTTTATGCTCTGTTTGCTTAGCTATACTTATTTTAATTTTTTATTTTAGTTACTAGCACTACTCTCTACCAGGTCTCTTCTAATCACTTGGGCTCACTTAATCCTCATAATGTCTATGAAGTAGCTACTATTACATTCCCCATTTTTATGGATTCAAACACTGAAGAACAGAGAGGTCAAGACCGCATAGCTAATGAGTGGTAGAACCAGGATTCAGACCCAGAAGTGGAATCACTGGATCATAAGAACAAGAACCAAAATAATTGGGTGGAAAAAAGATGGAAAACTGTACATTTTATGTTTTTCATCACAATAATTAAAAAATAATAATAAAGACAAATATAGGAAGCAAAAAAGGAAGAGAAAGAGAGAAGGAGGAGGAGGCAGGGAGGGAAGGAGAAACTGTGTGCCATAAGGGAAAAACACACATTTCCTTTTGAAAACTTTAAAAAATTGTTTAATGCTTCTAAAATCTAATATAATAAAAGAGAAACATGCAAATTGACCGTTACCACCAGCCAGTCAGAGCAGCTGTATGCAAATTAACCCAGCCAAGATGGAGGCCAACAGCCATGGAGCTAGAGCAAACCAAAGTCTTCTGTTGCAACTGCCTGCCTAGGCTGGCTGAGCCTCTGCTCACAGCCACGCCCACCAGCCAATCAGAGAGGCTATATGCAAATTAACCCAGCCAAGATGGAGGCTGGCAGGGTGGCTCTGCACTGGGAGCCTCCACGGCTGGCCGGCATAGCTGTGCCAGGTGTGTCAGCTCAGTGGGAAGGGGGGTCTGGCCTGGGGCCTCCTCAGGGCATCCAGGAGCAGCTGTCCTGGATCTGCTGCCTAGCTCCGCCCCCGGGAGCCTCCGAGGAGTATCCAGGAGCGCCTGTCCTGGGTCCACTGCCTGGCTCCACCCCCTGGGGGCCTCCCCCGGGGCATGCAGGAGCACGGGGCCTCTGCAGGGTGTGCAGGAGCAGCCGTCCTGGGTCTGCTGCCTGGCTTTGCCCCCTGGGGGCCTCTGCGGGACATCCAGGAACGCCTGTCCTGGGTCCACTGCCTGGCTCTGCCCTGGGGGCCTCCGCAGGGTGTCCAGGAACACCCGTCCAGGGTCCGCTACCTTCATCCGC
>PVJC01039363.1:6095-16400 GCA_004026665.1 Murina feae | reverse complement strand
CCACTCGCACCCACTGACAGCACAGAGTGATTGGGGCTGGCGCCAGCAGCTGGTGCAAGCAGGGCCAGTGACATCAGTAGGTGTGAGCGGCTGCTGACCCCGATCACCCCTGAGGGCTTCTCCACCTCCCCCTGCTCCTGAGGGGTGATCAGGGCAGCAGCTGCTCTCATACCCACTGATGGCACCAAGTGATTGGGACCAGCACCGAGCACTGGCAGTGGGTGAGAGCCGTGGCTCTGGTGCCAGCAGTGGGTATGAGCAGGGTCGGCACTGTCAGTGGGTGCGAGCAGCAGCTGCTGCCCTGATCACCCCTGAGGGCTTCTCTACCTACCCCTGCTCCTAAGGGGTGATCAGGGTTGACAGCCACCTCTGGCACCCACTGATGGTGCCAAGAAAATGATGCTGGCACCAGGTGCCAGCAGTGGGTGTGAGCAGGGCCGGTGCTGGCAACAGGTGTGAGCACCAGACAGGACTACGGCTTGGCAGCAAAGAATGTTCAGTAACCACCAAAGGCTTGCCCCAATGACAGCAACTGGCGCCCCCCCCCTTGGTCTGGCACCCCTGCTCACCTGCTCCATCATCCTGCCATGGCTGATGCCCACCATGTTCTGCGCACATGCCCTGGTGGTCAGCGCACATCATAGCAATCAGTTGTTCTGCTGTTTGGTCTATTTGCATATTAGTGTTATATATGTATATATATATATATATATTTACATTGTCAACAAGCCTACAATAGAACTCTGATATTTTTCTTAATCTAACTTGACTGACCTTTATTTTAAATGTAAGTTTCATCACAGGTATGCTATTTTTCTAAATCTTGCTTTTATTACTCAATATTTTGTTTATAAAATTTATGTGTGTTATATTTCTAAATTTCTTGATACCTTCAAACTCTTGCAAAGTAGACATATATGACATTTTGTCATCCATTGAACAATATATTCAAGTGTCCATTCCACTTTTAAAAATATGTGTGTGTGTGTGTGTGTGTGTGTTTTCTTTTATTGATTTCAGAGAGGGAGAGAGAGATAGAAACACCAGTGATGAGAGAGAACCATTGATTTGTTGCCTCCTGCATGCCCTCTACTGGGGATTGAGCCCACAACCAAGGCATGTGCCCTTGGTTGGAATCGAACCCAGGACACTTCATTCTGCAGGCTCTGTCCACTGAGCCAAACTGGCTAGGGCCCATTCCACTTTTGATGATCATTTTGGTTCATTTCAAACTTCATTTTTAAAAATAATGCTGCAATAAATATATTTCCATACTTGTTCCAGAGCATCTGTGTGTATGTACTAAAAGAAGAAATATTGAGTTGTATGTATAAGCACTTCAAAGTTCATAAATGGTGCCAAATTGCTACATTAATTGGCTGTACCAAATTATGGTATACTCATCATTGTAGGTATTCCATCTTCTCTATATCCTAGACAACTCTTGATATATCATCTTTCTGGTATGTGCCAAACTAGTGAGTAAGGAATAGCAACTCACTGTTTTAGTTTACATTTTCCTGATTATTAGTGAGTTTCATCTTATTTCCTTGTGTGTGTGTGTTGTTTTTTTTTGGGGGGGAGGGTGGCTGGCATTTAGTATTTCTGTTGTGTGAGTTTATCTTCATATATTTCTTTTTAATTGTTAATCTTCTTTTCATTCACTTATATATCATTGACTCTAAATTTAGCCAGTTTTACATATTCTATGTAAAAAAAATCTTACACATAAAATCTTGGAATCTATTCCCCTTTTAAATTATTAGAATGTTGGACATAAAAATTTACAAGCTTTCACAACCATAGTTGTTCTCCCTTGTTATCCCTGCTATAAATTTTCTTTTTTGCCTTATTTATGTACCCATACAAAATATATTTTCAATATCGTTGAGTGTAGCATACTATTAATTTTGAGACACTTTTATTTTGTGTACCAATAAAAAAGAAAATGATTGTCAATTCAACTCTAATAAGTCATGACTTTGTAAGACATAGATCACATTAAGGATGTTAAAATAAGAAAAATTAAAAAGAAAAGGGAAAAATAGAAAAAATAAGGTAAGCAAATGAAAATAGTAGAATACTACTTTTATCTTCAAAATATGTGAACATTTTTGTCTTAAATTAGAAGAAGTATGATAATATTGATGATGTTTTTATAAATCTTTATTGTTTAGATTATTACAGATGTTCCTTTTTTTTAATCCCCATAGTTCCCCTCCACCTGGTTCCCACCCCCCCATGCCCTTACCCCTGCCACTGTCTTCATCCATAGGTGTAATATTTTTGTCCAGTCTCTTCCCACACCCCTCACACCCTATTGGTGATATTTTTAAAGCATACATTATGCCATGTTATTTCTATTTTCTACAACTTGCTTATTTTTGCATCGAACATTATATTATTGGGTTACATCAGCATAAGAACATGTTGTTACCTTTTCCTTCTCAAAAATACCCTATTCTGATTCCACTTACCCTTCTAGCTACCACCTTATTTTTCTACTTATTCCTACTTATTTTCACATTATTTTGCAACAAAACTTGAGTTGCCTATCCATTTTCTTCAATCTTTTTCCTCCCATTATCTCTCTAAAACCCATTCTGATTCTAATCTGGTTCTCCTTCCCATTCCCCCAACATACCATAAAAAAATGCTCTTAAGTCCAACTTAACATGTTCTTAAGCGTGGCTAAGTAGTTGAGCCTATGAATCAGGAGGTCATGGTTCCATGCCAGATCAATTATGGGCTCTATCCACAATGTAGGGCCTGTAGGAGGCAGCTCATCAATGATTCTTATTGATAAATATCTATATTAATATATTTTATTGATTTCGGAGAGGAAATGAGAGGAAAGAGATAGAAACATCAATGATGAGAGAGAATCATTGATTGGCTGCCTCTTGCACACACCCCACTGGGGATCAAGCCAGTAATCCAAGCATGTGTCCTTGACCATAATTGAACCCAGTACCCTTCAGTCTGCAGGCTGACACTATCCACTGAGCAAAACCAGCTAGGGCTAAAAATATATTTAAAAAAATTTTTAAAATATTATCTTAAGATCATCAATGACCTCTAATTTTCATTTACTATTCTCCTTCTTTATCAATCAGCAGCTTTTGATCATCCATTTTCCTTGAAAAACTTCTCTTTTTGACTCTCCAGGTTTTTCTAGTAACTCACTGGCTATTTCTTCATCTTTTTTTTATTTATTCCTTCTTATTACTCCCATCTCTTAATGTTGTTGTGGCTCAGTCTCAAAAGTATATCTTTTGGCTGAACTCTGTGTGTGTGTGTGTGTGTGTGTGTGTTCCAGACTTGTAAATCCAGTTAACTGCTTGACATCTCCATGGGCTGCCTAACAAAGCCAAAATATCAATCTGAGAGTGTTATATTTCCCCTAAAATCTGCTTCACCTACAGATCTACCTTCACATCATAGTAAATAGAAACTCCATATTTCCACTTACTCAAGGTATAAATTGAATGTAACTTTTTCTCACAGCCCCCATCTAATTTGTCATAATTATATTGGCCCTACTTTCAAAATGTTTCCCAAATATGACCGTTTTAAACATTTCACTACCAACACCCTAATTTGAGCCATCCTCATTCTATAACCACTATACTGCCAAGGCATCTTTACTAGATTTATTGCTTGTACCAATGTTCCTTTATAGTCTGATCTCACACATCAGTAGAAACTTACAATGGATCCCTATTTCACTTAGAGGAAAGGCCAAAGTACCTAGAATTTCTTCTCAAGTGCACATGGATCATTCACAAAGAAAGATCACATGTTAGGACACAAAACAAGTTCAAGAAGACTGAAATCATATCAGCATCTTCTCAGATCACAGTGGAATGAAATTAGAAATAAACTATAGTAAAAACACCCAAAAACATTCAAACACATGGAGGCTAAATAGCGTGTTATTAAACAATGAATGGGTTACCAACAAGATCAAGAAAGAAATAAACAACTTCACGGAAAAAAGATGAAAATGAACACAAAACAACCCCAAATCTCTGGGACACAGCAAAAGCAGTCCTGAGAGGGAAGTTCACAGCAATTACAGGCCCACCTCAAAAAAACAAGAAAAATCAGCAACAAACTATTTAACCCTACAACTTAAAGAACTAGAAAGATAACAAGAAAAGGCCAGAGTAAGTAGAAGGAAGGAATTAATAAAAATTAGAGCAGAAATAAATAACATAGAGACTAAAAACAACAACAAAATCAATGAAATCAAGAGCTGGTTCTTTGAGAGGATAAACAAAATTGATTAACTATTAGCCAGACTCATCAAGAAACAAAGAGAGACAATCCAAATAAATAAAATCAGAAACGAAAGTGGAGGAGTAACCACTGACACCCCAGAAATACAAAGGATTATAAGAAAGTACTATGAACAATTATATGCCAACAAGTTGGACGATGTGGATAAAATGAAGAAATTCCTAGAAAAATACAATCTCCCAAAACGGAATCAGGAAGAATCAGAAAACCTGAATAGTCCAAAAACAACTGATGAAATGGAAGCAGTAATCAAAAAATTCGCAGCAAACAAAAGCCCAGGTCTGGACAGATTCACGAAGTTTTGTTTGTTTGTTTTTTCTAAATATACTTTATTGATTTTTTACAGAGAGAAAGAGAGAAGGATAGAGAGCTAGAAACATCGATGAGAGAGAAACATCGATCAGCTGCCTCTTGCACACCTCCCACTGGGGATGTGCCCACAAGCCAGGTACATGCCCTTGACCGGAATCGAACCTGGGACCCTCCATTCTGCAGGCCGACACTCCATCCACTGAGCCAAACCAGCCAGGGCTTTATAGGAGAGTTTTGCCAAACATTCAAAGAAGGACTAAAACCTATACCCCTCGAACTATATCAAAAATTCCAAGAGGAAGGAACACTTCCAAACTCCTTTTATGAGGCCAACATTATCTTAATACCAAAACCAGATAAAGACACTAGAAAGAAAGAGAATTAGAGGCCGATATCCCTGATGAACATAGATGCTAAAATCCTCAACAAAATATTAGCAAATCTGATCCAGCAATATATTAAAAAGATCATACACCATGACCAAGTGGGATTTATTCCAGGGATGCAAAGCTGGTACAATATTCACAAATCAGTAAACCTGATACATCACATAAACAAATTGAAAGACAAAAATCACAGGGTCATATTAGTAGATACAGAAAATGCATTCAACAAAATCCAACACTTCTCCTCTATAAGAAAAGGCTAATATGCAAATTATCCCCTTGGGAGTTTGACCGCTCATTATGATGTGCGCTGACAACCAGGGAGTGGCACAGGATGAAGGAAGGTCCCGTCTGATGGCTGCAGCCAGGGGAAAGAAGGCCCCGATCATTCCTGATCACCGTCCAGGCCTAGGGACCCTACCGATGCACAAATTTCATGCACTGGTCTCTAGTTTTTTTAAAACTCTCAGCAAAGTGGGAATAGAGGGAGCATACCTCAACATCATAAAAGCCATATATGACAAACCTACAGCCAAAATCATACTCAATGGGCAAAAACTAAAAGCATTTCCCCTATGAATAGGAACTAGAAAGGAATGTCTGCTTTCACCACTGTTATTCAACATAGCACTGAAAGTCCTAGGGTTAGGGTTAGGGTTAGGGTTAGGGTTAGGGTTAGGGTTAGGGTTAGGGTCCTAGCCACAATGATCAGACAAGAAGAAATAAAAGGCATCTAAATTGTAAAGGAGGAAGTAAAACTCTCATTATTCACAATGACATGATATTATACATAGAAAACTCTAAAGACTCCATCAAAAAACTACTAGATTTAATAAGTGAATTTGGCAATGTAGCAGGATACAAAAATCAATGGCCTTTTTATACACAATAATGAACTCACAGAAAGAGAAACTAAACAAACAATCCCCTTTACCATTATAACAAAAATAAGATTCCTAGGAATAAACTTAACCAAGGAGGCAAAAGACCTGTCTTTGGAAAACTACAGGACCTTGAAAAAAGAGATGGAAGATGTAAACAAGTGGAAGAAGATACCATGTTAATGAATTGGTGGAATCAACATCATTAAAATGTTCATACTACCCAAGGAAATCTACAGATTCAATGCAATCCTTATTAAAATACCAACAGCAGCCCTGACTGGTTTGGCTCAGTGGATAGAGCGTCGGCCTGCGGACGGAAGGGTCCCGGGCTTGATTCCAGTCAAGGGCATGTACCTTGGTTGTGGGCACATCCCCAGTGGGGAGTGTGCAGGAGGCAGCTGATCGATGTTTCTCTCTCATTGATGTTTCTAACTCTCTATCCCTCTCCCTTCCTCTCTGTGAAAAATCAATAAAATATATTTTAAAAAAATAAATAAAATACCAACAGCATATTTCATAGAGCTAGAACAAATACTCCAAAAATTTATATGGAATCAAGAAAGACCCTGAATAGCTGCAGCAATTTTGAGAAAGAAAAACAAAGTTTCAGGAATCACAATACCAGATTTCAAGTTATACTACAAAGTCAACATGATCAAAACAGCCTGATATGGGCACAACAACAGACATATAGGTCAATATAACAGATGAGAGAACCTAGAAATTTACCCAAGCCATTATGCTCAATTAATATTTGACAAAGAAGACAAGAGCACACAATGGAGTCAATACAATCTATTCAATAAATGGTGCTGGGAAATTTGATCAGATACATGCAAAAAAATGAACTACATCACCAACTTACACCAAACACAAAAACAAACTCAAAATGGTTAAAGGACTTAAGTGTAAGAAGGGAAACCATAAAAATCTTAGAAGACTCCATAGGCAGTAAAATATCAGACATATGTCATAGAAATATCTTTACCAATACAGCTCCTAGGGCAATGGAAACGAAGGAGAAAATAAACAAATGAGACTACATCAAAATAAAAAGCTTCTGAGAAACCAAGATGGCAGCATAGGTAAACACCTATATTTACTGCCTCGAACAACCATTTCAAAACCACAACAAAAAGAAAAAACGGACACCACCCAGACCCACGGGAAGGCTGGCTGAGTGGAAATTCTACAACTAGAAAGAGACTGAGAGGAAGTGTGGAAGCAAAGTGCAAAGGTACAGAGGTGTGCACGGAAAGGGCTCACAGAGAGGGCTGGCAACTGAGGATATGGTTCCTGTTTCATTCTGGAGGGAGTCACAAGCTCCCTGCGGCTCTGAACACCAGTTCAGGGCGAGTTTCTGGAGACCCAGACTCATACAGGAAGAAGCTGGACTGTATAGCACCTGTGTGGCACCAGGAGGAAATCCAGAGCAGCTTTCTCTTGGCATTGCTTTCAGCGAATACCATGAGACACTGAGACCCGGTGCCTCTTAGGGCAGGGCTGAGAATCAGCCATAGCTGTTTGCTCCACCCTGTTGATTCCCCAGGACCCCACCCCTCCCAAGCTGCATGCAGAGGTTTTTGCATATAAAAGGCTGGGTAGCCTTAGGCAGAAGCTAAAATAGCACCTTCTTAGAGATTCCAAGAGCCAGTGTACCCAGTGATCAGAGCGGGACCACCCAGATTACAACTCCTCAGATCCATAAGGGACACACTCAGGGGGCAGACTCAGTGAGCACCAACGCCCCACTGAAGCCACTCTTGCCCCATAAGGGTGTCTCCAGCACAGAAGTTCTCCTACCATAGACACAGCTGATTCTCACAGCCAAGTGGCCTGGAGGTCAATTCCTCCCAGTGATACCAACAACAATCAAGGCTTAGCTACAACAAGACTGTGCACAAAGCCGACAAAGCAGTGCACCAAGAGTATCCACCTCAGGTAATTGGGGAGGCTGAGCCACTCGGCCCTATAGGACACCTAGCACAGAAAGCCACTCTATCAATGCAAGAAAGCAGCCAAAATGCGGAGACAAAGAAACAGCTCACAAATGACAGAAATGGAGGAAAGTAAATGACTGGATATAGAGTTCAAAACCACGGTTATAAGGTTCTTCAAGTATTTTCTAGAGACAGCCGATAAATTCAGTGATACCCTCAAAGATATGAAAAAGGATCAGTTAGAAATTAAGCATACACTGACTGAAATAAAGAATAATATACAGAGATTCAACAGCAGACTAGAGGATCACAAGAGTCAAGTCAAAGATCTGAAATACAAAGAAGCAAAAAACACCCAACTGGAAAAGCAAAAAGAAAAAAGAATCCAAAAATATGAAGATAGTGTAAGGAGCCTCTGGGACAACTTCAAGTGTACCAACATCAGAATTAGAGGGGTGCCAGAAGAAGAGAGAGAGCAAGATATTGAAAACCTATTTGAAGAAATAATGACAGAATTATTATTATTATTCCCAACCAGTATTATATGAAATGCTGAAAGGTATCCTTTGAGAAGAGGATGAAGAAAAAGTAAAGATAAAAATTATGAACAACAAATACATATCTATCAATAAGTGAATCTAAAAATCAAGTGAATAAAAAATCTGATGAACAGAATGAACTGGTGAATAGAATAGAATCAGGGGCATTGAAAGGGAGTGGACTGAAAATTCTCAGGGAGGGGATAAAGGTGTTGGGAAGTGTGGGAAGAGACTGGACAAAAATCATACACCTATGGATGAGGACAATTGGAGGGGGTAAGGACAGAGGGTGGGGTGGGAACTGGGAGGAGGGAAGCTATGGGAGGAAAAAGAGGATCAACTGTAATAATCTGAACAATAAAGATTAAAAAAATAAAATAAAAAATAAAAAGCTTCTGCATAGCAAAAGAAACCATCAACAAAACAACAAGTGTTCTCCACTGCATGAGAGAACATATTTGCCAATGTTATCTCTGGTAAGGGTTTAATCTCCAACATTTACAGGGAACTCATACAACTTAACAAAATAAGGATAAACAATCCAATAAAAAATGGGCATAAGACCTAAATAGACACTTTTTGAAAGAGGACATACCGAAGACTAAGAGACATATGAAAACATGCTCAAAGTCACTAATCATCCAAGAGATACAAATTAAAACAACGAGGTGCCATCTCACACCTGTCAATAGAAGTAATCCTATTATTTGCTGATTTTTAATATTTCCTACAACTTTTGTGATAGTATACTATGTTAGTTTTGGTAATATTATTATATGTAAAATCTTTTCTTCTTGAAATATGAATGTTAATTTCATGTAATATATTTAAAATAATCTCTCTTGAAATATTGTTTATTGTACGCAACATTATATTTAAAACTAGAGACCAATTGCACAAAATTCATGCACGGGTAGGGTCCCTAGGCCTGGCCAGCTATTAGGGCTGATCAGGGCCTTCTAGCTGCCAGCCGAGGACTTCCTTCCACCTACCAGCTGCCAGCCAGTGCCTCCCTTCCCTGGCTGCTGGCAGGGGCTTTCCTTCATTCTGTACTTTGCCCTGGTGACCAGCGCACATCCTGGCGAGTGATTGGTCTATTAGTCAAACTTCCACAGGAACAATTTGCTTATTAGGCTTTTATGTATATAGACTAGGAGCCCGATGCACAAAATTCATGCAATGGGGGGAGGGTTCCTCAGCCCAGCCTGCCCCCTCCTACATATTGGGAGCTCTCAGGGGATGTCCTACTAATGGCTTAGGCCTAAGCTGCAGTCTGGCCTCTCTGTGGACAGTGACCAGGCTAATCAGGGAAAGCCACCAGCCCCATCACCCCGCTGCTGCAGCCACTGCCAGTCACCGTAGCCACCAAGGTGTTTTCATCAACACAGACTCCAGTCCCTTCACCATGAAAAAATGACAACTTTCTTTAGATAGTCTCAAGATGTGTCTACCATAGGATATGACATTTCTTTCTTTCTTTCTTTTTTAATCCTCACCTGAGGATATGTTTCCATTGACTTTTAGAGAATGTGGAAAAGAAGGGAAAAGCAGAGAGAAACATCAAAATGAGAGGAACACTTTGATTGGTTGGCTCCTGCATGAGCCCTGACCTGGGCCCCAGTCAGGGAAGAGCCTGCAATCTAGGTACATGCCCTTGGTCAGAATTGAACCCAGACCCTGCAGTCAGCAGGCTGAGGCATGATGCACTGAGCCAAACCGGTTAGGGCAGGATATGACATTTCTTAGCACTCCAGCAGTGGACCTTCATTTTGTTTTTCTCTAGGAGTGTTGTGCAAAAACCTTAGATTGCCTTTTTGGATTCTTATTACCCAAGTTACTAAGAATATTACCAGTGGCATGCAGGGAGCTTAGCCAATGAGCAGTAAGAAAAGGTGTTTCCTCTGTAGTTCACTCTGATCACTGGCTCCACCCCTGCCCCTCC
>PVJC01039362.1:0-16345 GCA_004026665.1 Murina feae | reverse complement strand
AATCTTCTAGAATGGGGAGTACAGCCTGCCTGAGCCAACTTCTGGCACAGAGCAGCAACACACGACCTCGTCTTAGCTCTGCCTCCCCTGTGACCTCTCGGGATGAAATTGGGGATTATAAGAGCTCATCCTCCACAGGCTGTTTGGAGAAAAAGGTTTAATTATTTGCATGTTGCTGAGCGCCTAGCACACAAATACTTAAATAAATAATAACACAGATGCTCGGGATATGGTGACCAAGGGACTTCCTGCTGCCACCTGGCACACCCCAAAAAGGGTCTCATCTGGGACACGGGAGAAGGGGCTGGCCTCTGCCATCCATCAGGAATGAATCCTCCACCCCTCGGTCTCTCGGTCCCCCCAGCACCTCCCCCCACTCCCCCTCCCGTGCAAGTTTAAGGAGCGAAATCCAGATTGGGGAGCAGGGGGCGAATTTTGCCAGAGGGGCCCCTCCCCCCGCCGCGGGTAGAAACTGGAACCAAGGCCCTCACAGCCCCAGAGCAAACACTCAGCCTTTGTTTCCGGGACCCTGGGAAAGGGGAGGGGAGGGAAGAGAGGCCTCGGGCTGCCCCCTCCGCCAGCCTGGCCCGAAAAGCCGCCCAACAGGTTTGGCGGCGCCTCCCCGAAGTGCGCGGTTCATCCGCAGCCCGGGGCCCAGCTTTCTCCCCGTTGTCTCCCGGCGGCGCTGGTTCCAGTCCCACCAACGCGCTGCGCGTCCCGGACCAGGCTCAGCCCTCCCGGCCACGGGACGCGGGTCCGAGCCGGAGTGTAAAGGTCCTCGGGACCCGCCCCACGGCGCGCCCCCGCCCCGCCCCTCCCGGGCCACCGCCCGGTGAATCACCAAGCCGGCCGGGCGCGCCGGGAGAGGGGGGCGCGGCGAGAGGGGGCGCTGGCGGCTCCTGCGGTGATTTCCTGCCGCCGGGGTCGGGATGCCGACCGGGCGCCGTCATGACCTCCTGAACCCGGAGCGAGCGGGGTGAACTGAGGCTGGGAGGGCGCGTGCCCGAGAAGGCGCGCCGAGGGTCCTCCCCCGTCACCCCTCCCGAGACGGCCCCGGAGAGGTGGCGGCGCCGCCGGCCCCCGCGCTCCCGACAAACCTTCGCGGGGCGGGGCGGGCACCACCTGGAAGGGACCCCCACACGCCCGGGTTCCCGCGGCTCTTACCGACCAGCACGCACAGCACGTCCAGCAACACGAAGACCCACCTCCGCTCCATGCCACCCCCGCCCCGGGCAGCGCCCACGACCCGCGACGCCGGCCCCAGCGCGTCCCGTCCCGTCGCGGCCGGCCGCAGGGTCACATGGCCGCAGAGCCTGGCCCTGCAGGGGAGGGGAGGGGAGCGACCGGCGGGGCGGGGCAGCCCCAGGGGAGGGGGCGGACTCTGCCCCCGCCCCGCCCGCGGCGCACAGGAAGGAGCCGGGTGGAGAGTGCCTGCGCGCCGCGGCTGGGGACCCGGGTGCTGGCGGAGGAAGGGTCTCCGAGCTGGTAGGGGCGGTCAGAGCCCCGTTACCCTCCCCCACCAGGCCTGACGGCTAAGGCGCAGGACGGAGCCCAGGTCACCCGGAATGTCAGTGCCCGGGTCACACGTATTGGGGGCCGGGAGGCTGGGTGGGGTGAGATGACAAGAAAAGAAGGAGCGCCCTAGCCAGTTCGGCCAGTTGGGGTCCTGGGTTTGATTCCGGACTCCATCCCCAGTAGCGGGCCTGCAGAAGTCGGCCAGTTGATGATTCTCTCACATCATTGATATTTCTCTTTCTCCCTCCCTCTCTGAAATCAATAAAAATATATTTAAGAAAAGAGAGAGAGAAAAGAAAGAAAAGGAAAAGGAAATAAAGAAAAGAAAAGAAAAGAAAAGAAAAGAAAAGAAAAGAAAAGAGTGAGGGTGTGAATGGGCAGCCCCAGCAGAACTGTGGGGTGTGGAGGAGCTGAACTGGGGCTCCACAGGGTAAGTCCCACAACCTCCTCTCTGAGAACTCCGTCTCCTCATTGGAGACTGGCACTCATTCCGTGTACATTTCAATATCCTGAGTCAGTAAGTGTCTGAAAATTAAATTGATGGTGTCTTGAGGCTTAATTGCAGAGGTTCTGTAGTTCTGCCACCCCTGGCAGTTCAGATCAGATTCCTCAACACCCGCTCCGGAGACTGTGCCAGGCGCTTTTGCTGTGCAGCACTTACTGTCCCCATTTGACAGAAGAGCAGAGGGGCCAGGAGGTAGGGATTCGCTCACACCTAGGGTTTGCGTCTGTGCCCTGCACCACACAGGTCCCAGGGAGCCTGAGTTGGGAGGCACCACGGGGTCAGAACCACCCACGCCATGGAAACAGACTCCAGGGGCCCATTACGTCCAGTCTGTGTCCACACACGCACACACACACTGGACCCTTTCGGCTGGAATCCCCGGAAGCCACCTGGAGAGACCTGCCTTGATCTGGCAGAACGCTTGATAGGCAAAAGGTTCTGTCACCCTCAAGTTCACGCCGTGAGAAAGGAGCTGGGATTGGAACTCAGGTCGCCTGGCCCCAAGGTTCCATGTCCTTGATCTCTAAACCACCTTCACCACCCGATACCTCCGATGATCCTGCCGAGGATGTTCTCAGCCCCTTTTAGAGATGAAGGGAGTCAGGTCCAGAGAGTGGCAGCCCCCGGCCCTAAGTCAACCACCTGGGATTTGAACTCAGAGACCCCTGTAGCCTGCTTCCCCGAGGCATCAACAGACCTCGGCATCTTGGCCGCTGTCCAGACGGCGAGCTTGGGGGTAAGTGTCTCGGAGTCAAGGCCCCTGCGCCCCAATCAACTTTCCTTAAGCAGACGGCGGGGGTCACTCCCGACCACTCCCCCTCGCCTTCCCCGCTGTCACACACACACAAACACACTGAAAACAACTCAGCCCACCCAGGACATGACAAGGTCCTGCCTGGAAACTTCTAGACCTGAATTTTCCGTCTGCGGTGGCGACTGTGTGGAAAGGACGTCACCAGCAACCAACCCCCCTTTCCAACCGCAAGCCCCGAGGAGTCCAAGTCGCCCGCGACTTCCTCCAAGGCGGCTCGGAGCGTCGGGCTGAGGCTATCGCAGGGCCCAGTTTCAAGCTCCGCTGGATCCCGCGGGTCCTCCTTCCCTCCCCGCGGGACTCCCGCCCCACGCAGGCTCGGGTTCTGCTCATTGGCTTCTACTCCTGCCATTCACAGGGGAGGGGCGGGACTCAGGGAAAGGCTGGTCCTGGGCTTCAACTCCCGTCATTCATTCATTCGTTCATTCATGCAGCACAAACCGAATTAGGGTTGTTGTGAGGATTACCTGATAAAATACTTTAGAGCCTGGCAAAAATGTTACATAAATGGTAGCTTTATTGCACTTTTTGTTCACTTTAACCTCGCTTCAATCGAGTGGCTACCGCTCTCGGTGTTGATAGTCCATCAACACTTGTAGCATTGTATTGGAATCAAGGAAATTGGGGGTTCTTTATTGAGCACCTACTGTGTGGGGCGGGGGAGGAGGGGGGGTGTGAGACACTCGCCAAAGTGGGGCATGGTGGTGGCGACAGCTGGGAGGGTGCTACAAGGTCAGATCCAGGAGGGTCTCTAGGGAGGCTCTGGCAGGCACACACTATGGGTAGGAAGGGGCTTGGCCTGATCCTGGGTGAGGCAGGAGTGGCTGGAGCAGGTGCATGAGGCTGGAGGAGCTGGTTGGCTATCAGCTCCTCCCCCCCCTGACCTCAATCTCATCCTGTTCTTAAAATATCCAGGCAAGGTCAGGATTAAAATCTAGCAGGGCAGTAGGAATTAGGATTAGTGTTAAGACTGGGGTCAGGGTTCTACACCTGCTGGCTGGAGTCCCCTGCTTAAAAAAGCTTTCACACCTGGCCCTTTACAGAGAAATGGAGCCAGTGAGGCCTGCTCATGGTACAGAGCCTGGGCTGGCAGCCAGGACTGGATGGCTTCTCCCTTACCTGCAGATGGCAAAGCTGGAAGGAGACTGATGTACTGGCCGGAACCATGCCCATCTACCCCATAGATACCACCAACTCCATGTTGCCTGGTCGCTCCTAAGCTGTGACACTCAGGGCTCAGAAGGTTATGTTCCCATCACCCTGTTGCCTCAGTGCAACCTGAGGGACTCCAGGATTGTTTTCAAACGTATTGTGGAGATTAAGGGAAAGAAGCCTGGCAAGTGGTAGAAAGGTGCTGGGCACACCATAGGTGCCACCCATGTGCAGGCACCACTCTTACCTCTTTCTGTACTTCTCTTGGGCTTCGAGACCATCCTGGGAGTTGGCTCCCAGACTGGGGGCTCTAAGCCCTGCTAAAGGTCCTGCCGTCTAGACTGTACCTCTAGGGGGCTGTGATGGTATGCTGGACAGGGAAGACAAAGTGGGCGGGTGGTCCTCGGACTCATTACAAAGCAGGATTGGAAGGTTAACTGACAAGGTACCTGTAAGTCAGAATCCCAGACCTGCTACAAGGACTTCACTGTCCCCCAGCACCACACAACCTGAATCTAGGAAATCTTCCCAGCCTCAGCATCGAGTCCGCATCCTGGGAACCCTCAGTCCTGCAGGAAGTTACTTCATGCAGATGACCCTCTACTGCATTGCCCTCCCTGCCCTATACCCTAGCCTGCCATCTCCTTCCTCTAAACTCTGACATCATCTCAGCTTGTGTGTCTGTTTATCAGCTTATCAGAGGCAGGATCCTTCCCAGAGTCAGCTCCAGGAGGGCAGGGTCCCACACAGAGTAGATGATCAATCAAAGCTTCCTGAATGAAAGTGACCTAGGGAATAAATGCTTAGTCCTGGGGTGGAGATCACCAGAGTGACTGCTACTCCAGGGCCTCGGTGTGGGCGGGGCTTTCACAGGATGAGGCCCTGAGCAGCTTATTCCTTCTACAAGAGCTATCTTCATGGAGATTCCAGCCCCTGAGCCACCCCCACCCCGCCCCACCTTCCCTGACTACTGCTCAGGGTTGGGGGGTGGCATTTTGGGGTATTTTACTCTGAGCCCCCACCACTGGGTCCCAAGATCAGGAGAGGCTGCAGACTCCAGTCTACCTACAGGGCAGTGCGGAAGGAGCTGCCTCTGCTGGACAGTGAGGCAAAGCCACAGCCTGGCTCTGACCTCCAGACACTCAAGGGGCACTAATCTGCCAGGCACCCACTACCTCAATGTGCTTACAGCAGCCCAGGAATGATGTTACCACAGGGAATAAGAGGTTAAAGAATACAGAGGGAAAGGGGAAAAACGTGGAGCATTTCAGCAGAGAAATAGGAAAACCAACAGTGGGGATTTGGGATAGGCTGCATGGCAGCATGAAACTGCAGAAAAGAGGACCCGGGACCTCAAAGACCAGTCCATAGCAACCAACCAAACAGAAACCCAGAAAGAATAAAACACACAGAAACCTGTGGGACAATTCCCAGTGCTCTCCCGTGTAACTAGAGGCCCAGATGGAGAAGAAAGAACATAGCAGCAGACAAATCTGAAGAAATAGCCAAGATGCCCAACACCAACGCAAGGCAGCCCTCAGGCCCCACAAGTGCCGCGTGGAAATCTACCCCTGGCACACCACACTCAAATGCTGGAGTCCAGACAAAAGGAAATCACAAAGAAAAAACAGGGGTCTCATGTAAGAAAACACAAGAACGACCTATTTCTCATTAGAAACCAAGAGTCAAGGGAACGTCTTTAAAATGCTGATCCTGCCAAAAGAGAAAAATAAGTTTCAAAAACGAAGGAGGAATCCTCTAGGATCTTCCTGGCCAGTGAAAAGCATTGTGGGACGCAATGAGAGCCCATCTCTAAAGGCCACAGAAAACGATGAGCTGCCACCGCACTCCTATCAGAACAGCTGAAATCCAAGTTGAGGACAGCACATGTGCCGCCGGGCCTGGAGCTGCTGCAGGAACTCTCCTTGATCACTGATGTAAGTGCAAAGGGTGCAGCCCCTTTGGAAGACCGTTTGGTGGTTTCTGACTACAATAAACACACTCTGACCGTAAGATTCAGCTCCCCAGTATTTACCCGAATGAGTTGAAAGCTTGTGTCCTAACAAATATCTGCACAAATGTTCACACAGTAGCTTCACCCATAAGTGCCCCAAACTGAAAGCAACTGAGACTTCCTTCAGCAGGTAAGTGGATGATAAACAGTGTCCATCTGACTATGAAATGCTTTTCAGCAATAAAAACGAGCTATGCAGACACGAGAATTCATGGAGGAACCTTAGGTGCACATCACCAAGTGATAGAAACCAGTCTGAAAAGGCCATCCCTCCAGGGTGTTCAATACCAGGGAGAAAAACACCTATGTTATACACCTAAAACGAACACAAAATTATATTAAATGTGAGCTGTGACTGAAAAATAAATAAATAAAACAGGGAGAAAGACACAAATCTTAGCTGTCAAAGTAAACACACACACAAAGGTAAGGAAGGACAAGGGCAATTTTCTCGAAAGCCGAGCAAACCAGGATATAGTGGAGCAATACCTCTAAAATACTTCAAGAAAATGAAAACAGTGAAAAGCCAGTGAAAATCACTCTCAAGTCCCTGGCATCCCACCCCCCAAATGCACCTGCTCCTAGAGCTGCACAACCAGCTCTGAGGGACTAAGCCCAGGAGACACCAGACGTTCCCACACACCTGGGCACAACCAGCCCCTCACCTATCTGCCCTTGGTCTTTACACACTGGGTCCAGGCTGGCCCTCTAGCCTTTTCCCTGCCTTTGCCCAACCTGTTTGCACTCTGGAGAAGCTCCTGCTTACCCCGCCAGGGGATTCAGGACAAAACCTGCAGCTGGCCCACCCAGATCCTCATCTGCTCTCTCTCCTTCCTGGGACTCCGGCCCCTGCCTACCTCTGTGTTGGTGGTGACCTCAGCCTGGCTCACACCAGCCCTCGCCAAAACAGGATGATTCTCCCTCAGGTTCCATGTTAAATGTCCCCTCCGTTTAACTGACCATCTCCCTCCCATCGGTCATCATGACATGGACCATGGCCCTGGCAACCTTGAATGATGCCTGGTGCAGAGCCCACCAAGTGACTCAGGATGACCTGTGGTTCCCCAGCACCTCCTCACACCCTGCCCAGTCCACCACGAGGCATCCACGGGGCTTCAAATAAAGTTTAATAAATAAAACAGCAAGAGATTCAAGGCAGTTTTCACTTCACAGTGTGGTCCTTGGTGGGGTGACAGGGAAGGTTGAGTCCAACGCTGCAGATGGGCTCCAGCCAGAACTCTCCTGATGACACCCATGGGCTGGGGAGTGCCGCCCTGCCCCCCTGGAGGACCCCACTCCAATTTGTAAACAGAAACATAAATAAAGAGGGAGGTGGGGGAAGAGACGGACCAGGACCCCAAACCATCTTGCTGGGGAGCTTCAACAGAAATACGACCCGCAGGGTCAGAAAAACAGGCTGGAGCCTGGCCCCTCGCATTGCAGGCAACAGGGGGTGTCAGTCACCTGTCTCTTGGAACCCAGGAGGCTGCCGAGAAGCCCTGGGGCAGATAGAGAGGAGGCAGGTGGGCGTAAAGTGCGGCTTTTCCTGAAGTGGACAGAGTGGGTGAGGTCAAAGGTGGGGCAGGGCCAACGTCGAGGTATATGGCTCTATGCCCCGTGGGGTTTGGCACCGAGTAGCAGCTGCCCACCGACCCCTGGGCTGGGGCAGCCCATGGCCCTGCCAGGTGCCGTGAGACAGAGCCAAGCAGGTGCTGGGGGCTCCCTGGGCAGAGGCTGCTGGTGGGGGGGCGGCGTCCTGCCCTGTCTCCCCATCTCCCTGACGGGCAGGGATGCCTTTCTTGGCCTCTGCTGGCCCGAGGGGCCCGGGCCCTCTGCACCCAGCTGCCCAACAGGTCCCACGGAGGCAGCCTGCAGCCAGGCAGTGGTGCCAGGCGCTGAGGATGCCGGGCTGTGTGGGGAGGGGCAGGGCTGATAGCCCTGCCACTGCTCACCCTAGTCCTTGAAGTGTTCTGAAGCAGAGATGGCGTTACCCGAGGCCCACGAGGAAAAGGGTCGGGAAGACTGACAGAGGCAGGACCCACAGTGGCCCCAAATCCAGTCTAGGCCACACACACCCGCCTGTGGCCAGGAATCAACAGGTCATCACGTTACAGCTGCAGTGAGGGGAGAGACCGAGAGAGAGACCAAGAAAGGGTCAGTCCAGTCCCACAGACGGCATGGCTTGAGCACTGTGGGCCAAACACGTGGCTCCCAACCTTGCCCCACCAGCAGACCGTGTTTTCACATGTGCCTGGCGAGAGCTGGTGGTTGGGGCAGGGGTGGGAGGAGACTAGCACTGGCCCCATTTGTACCTTTTTGGGGGTTTGAACCATATGAATGTATTACCTAGCCAAAAAAATAAATTAAGCCAAATTAAAAGTGGAGAATAAAACTAAAGAAACAAACAGCCTGCTCCATGGGCCACACCACCCTCGGGCCCTCCGGGCAGACCCCTCCCACTCTCCTCAGTTCAGCCTGAGGCTGGGGGCCCCTAGGGTGGGGGCTGCACTCACTGTGACAGGGGCTCCGAGTGCAGCCCAGGGCCCGGGCACGCTGAGTGGGCAGCCAGGAAAGGATTCACATCCCCAATGCCAATGAGTCCAAACTCAGTGACCGACAAGGCCACCTGTGCAGGGGCCACAGCTTCCTCGGGCTCTCCATCCATATCCACGTGGCTGGAGACCGGGGGCAGCTCCTCAGGAAGGGCCCCTGGCAGGGCCAAGTCCACAGCCAGTCTCGAGCTGGTGCTGGGCTCTGGAGCAGCTGCAGCGGAGGGGCAGAAGGCTGGCTCGGCCAGGGCTGGGGGCTGCTGGGGCACGGGCACAGTTGGCGGGGTGTCCAGTTGCTGAAACAGACAGGGCCCTGGCTCCAAGGATGGGAGGCTGTTGGAGCCTTCCTCAGGTTCACCAACACTGCCAGTCATGCCGTCCATGCTCAGCGGCTCTAGAGGGGGAGAACACGGCTGAGGCCAGGCCCCAGCAGCAGCCATGCCCAGCCCTCCCAGGATCCACAACCATCCTGGCTAAGGTGCATTAGCTTAAAAATCACACTTTCTGCTTTCAGGATGCAACCTCTGCAGGCTCCAGCCAAGTCTCTGTCAGGGAAAGCAAAGCCTTTAGACCCCTCATCACTGATGTTTTCACACCAATACATAAAATACACATGACCACAAAAGAAACCAGTTATACTGAACTGTGCACCAGGCTAAGGCCCTGCCTTGGAAGGCTGTGACTCCTGTTTTCCAAACAGAACAGAACACAACAGATGCAAAACAACAACACAATGCTTGAGCGCACTGCCAAGTCAAGGAAACCGTGGAATTTGTGGAGCTCTGTACACAGGGGCATGACAGGCAACGCTGGGTAAGTAGATGTGGATGCCCGCCCAGACAAATCATGGAACCGACCAGATTCTGGAAACAGGGGACAAGCTAAACCCAAATGCAGTGACTCAGAGAGCAAAGGTCCTTGTCCTTCCCTGTGTGTTCACCTTCAGAAACTGAAGTTACTAACTGGGCCTTGTCTTGCTCTGGTGTAGCCCTGGGCCCAGGATGCTGGAGAGGGCTCAGATACCCCAAACCTCCCACATGCGGCTGAGACTAAGCAACCCTCACCTGAGGCCCAGAAAGAAGCCCCCCACCCAACCTAGGCCTGGGGAGAAGCCCCCTGACCTAGGACTCAGGGAGGAATCTCCAACCAGGAATCCAGAAACCCGGGGCTCAGAAACCACCCCAACCTGGGACCCGGAAAGGAGCCCCCTAATCAGGGGCCCAAAGAAGAGCCCCCCGCCAATCACTCGGTACCCAGAGAACAGGCCCCAACCTGGGACCAGAAATTAGCCTCCTCAACCACCCAGGGCCCGGAGCAAAGCCCCCCAACATGAACCCACCCGACCACCAGAGACCTGGAGTCAGAAAGGAGCCCCTCAACCATCAGGGATGCAGAGCAAAGGCCTCGAGCCTGGGGCCCAGAGAGAAGCCCCTGCAACTACCTGGGGCCGAGAGGAGACCCTACTTTGGGCTGCAGGGCACACAGTTCTCCATATGGAAAGCCAACACGCTCCTATGACAAGGCACATGTGTGACACCTCATGGTTCCCAGACACCTGCCCCTTAGTGTTCACTGGCACAGGTCAGGGTGTGTTACAAGGCTGCTCCCCCAAAGGTAGGGGCCCACCCCACGTTCTTACCTATGTGCATTCGTGCCAGAGGGTCCTGCTCAGGGCTTAGGCCATCAGCGGCAGGAGGCAGGGGCGGTGAGGAGCGGGGACGGGCGAGGCCATCGGGGTCACTGCCATCTAGGTCCTGGTCTGTATCCCTGTGGAAAGATGGCACCATGCGGGACTGCAGAGAGACAGCTGCCTCAGGCGCGAGGTGCTCCCTGGACTCCCAGTCGTCCCCTGACCCCAGGTCCTGCTGGAAGCCCGCCACACATACGTGGTTCCTGATGGGCCGTACTTCCTCCGGCCCAGCCGCGTCTGCTGGGAGAAGTAGTCATAGCGCTCGGACTTCTTCCACAGGTAGTAGTACTCCACACACTCGCCCACAGACCTTGTACGCACCTGAGGGACAGTGTGGTGTCATCTGGGCCCCACACGCCCAGCTCCCGCTGCTTCCCAGGGTAGCGGGGATAGGTTACAGCAACCAGTGCTCTCAAAGACCCTGCCCACACCCCCAGTGTCCTCTGCACCGCCTCCAGCCCCATCTAAGGCTCATAGGCCACCCCCATGTCCAGGGCTCATCCTTTTGCCCTGAACATGGCACCTCAATCTCAGAGAGCTCCACCACCTGCTAACATGGGACTCCCATTCGTCTTCACTCTGGGTCCATGTGTCCAGTGTCTACTTCCCTTTCCTCAGACCTTGCTAAGCTCCCCAAAGTGTCCCCCTCATCCCCTGCTCATCGCAGGCCCAGCAGAGGGGGATAACGAGCCCTCGTGCAGACCCCAGGGACAGAGGCTCCAGCGGAGAGGATAGCATGCCGCCTGGCCACGCCTGCTTTTCCCACAGAACATCACTACCACCCCAGGGAGAGCTGTCTGTGAGCACATGAAATGCTATTAAAGGACACAGTGGGGTTTCATGAACCCCAGACTCAGGTCCCATGCACAGCAGCCTAGAAAGATAAGGGACATCCAGCATGGAGCTGGATGCCACCCGGCAAAACCTCTTGGGGCAGCTTCACTTTGGATGAGCCCCACAGCAAGGCCAGGCCTGTTACAGGTACATGTGAGGAACCTGCTGGTCCCCAGGATGAGGGACAGACAACAGAGCCCAAGGAGGCCTGGGAACCAGGGGGGCAGGCAGGGCACACACGAGCTGTCCCTTCTTCCCAATGACACCCTTGTGCATCAGGGGGTCTGACTGAAAGTGACAGCGTCACAGCCTCCGTGTGGCCAGGGTAGGTGCAAACTTAAAATGTGTGTGGTAACCATGGGGCAGGCATGTGGGAGGTGACGCATGTGAAGTTTTGCTCACAGAAGAGCCCCGGCTGCTGTGGAAATGCAGGGAACAGCGCACTGCATCAGGCGACCAGGAACGGATCTGCCTAGAGGTCTAGTGCCACCTGAAACAACACTGGGCAGGTCCGCTGAGCATCCTCTGTCCCAGCACAGATGTCTCACTTACTCCAACCTCCCAAGAGGACAGAGGCCCCGAATGTGAGCTAGGTTTCAGCCAGGCCCTGCTTCTCCACAAGCTGTGTCACCATGAACAGGAGGAAGGGGCCAGGCTGCTTTCCCTGAAGGGCAAAACCCCACTAGGAGGCGGGTGAGGAGAGAGCCATGGCGAGACAAAGGGAAATTCGGGCTCTGAGACAGTGTCGTAGGAGCATATGCAGCCGGAATCCAGGGAGAGGGCCTACATCTCGGAAGGACATGGGGGCCGAGCCCAGGGGAAGAAAAGCAGGCTCAGGTCTACAAAAAACAGGTGGACTCAGGCCCAGGGGAGGCAGGGCCTTGGTATTCGGCAGTCCTCCGGTCACAAGCACTTGTCCGACGGCAGGAGAGACCTATTTCCTTGGTTCAATCAAACCAAGAGACCCTTGTTCCCCATGGCTGGAGGCTGAGAGCGGGGTCCAGGCTGGCAGTCAGTACTGCAGCCTAGGCTCTGGGCACCGGGGGTGGAGCTCTCTGAGACTGAGATGCCATCATGTTCGTTTCCCATATTGGAGCCTTCTCTGGGGGAAAGAAGTGGCTTGACAGAGGAGACTAGAATATGATAGCAGGCATGCAGGAGTGAGAGACGGAAACCAGGGCTTTTGCCCTCAGCTCAGACAAGCCTCAAGGGCCTGGTAAAGAGTCATAACCTCGTGCTGTGGGGTGTAGGGTGCCATGTGCCCAGGCTCCCAGCCCCAAGGAGGCCATGGTGCAGCCCAATGGGAGCAGGATGAGCTATGTCCTCACCTTGTTGGCCTGGATTAGGTGGAAGTTTTTCCCGTGCACTCGAAAGCCATGCTCAAAGTTTCTACACTCCTCCTCACTCCAAGCACAGAGCCCATCTACAACCAGGAGGAGGCAGTGGCGTCAGCAGTGCCCAGACCACGGCAGCTGGTAAGGGTGGGGTGGGCAGGCAGGGCGCTCACCTCGGATCACCTTCACGTTAAACCGCAGCCTCCGCAGAGCCTCCTCCACATTGAAACTGCATTTCACCAGCTCATACAGCGCCTGGGGGAGTGAAAGCCTCTTCCCACCTGCTCACCAGCAGCAATAGCAGGAGCATGTACCCCACCATCGGGGCAGACATATGGGGGCATTCACACCACCATCAGGGCGAGGATACTATGGTTTACCCTACCATCAGAGAGGGAAAATAGGGGCAATCATACCACCATCAGGGCAGGCACATAGGGGTACACACACCATTCGGACAGGGATATTGGGGGGGTATTTAATTCATCATCCGGGCGGTTATATGGGGGTGTTCACCGCACCATCAGCTGTGGATATGGGGAGTGTTTATAGCACCATCAGGGAAGTGATATGGGGGTGTTCAAATGACAATCAAATGGATATACTGGGGGCATTTCCCCCATCAGAGCAGGGATGTTTGAGGCATATATACACATTATCACCATGGCAGGGATATCCAGGGTGTTCACACCATCAGGGAGGGGTAATGAGGGCATTCACACACTATTGGGGTGGGGCTGTCAGAGCACATTTACCTCACCATCAAGGTGGGAGCATGCAGGGGGCATTCACACCACCATCGGCCAAGGATGTGTGGGTGTTCACACCACCCAGCATGCTGCCTACCTGCTCACTGTCTTTCACCATTTCTCCCTCTGGGAGCTGAGACCCGGTCGTCTCGTGCCACCTCCGCTTGACTGCCCGGTATAGGAACTCTTCCACCTCCCTCTCAGGGAGGATGTTGGGGTCCCACAACAGCTGGTCATCATTCTCATAAACTGTTCAGAGGGAGGGCCAGGGTCAGCAGTGGGCACAGAGTCCATGCCCACACTTCGAAGAGGACACATGCCCTCCCCAATAGCATCCACCAGGTTGGCTGTCACAGCACCTCCAAAGGACAGTTGCTTATTTGTATGTCTGGTTCTTGTGACCTGGGCACATCCCTTACACACCCCTCCAGGCCATTGGTGGTCAGGGGAACAACTAAAGGTGGAAGCTGTGGGAGGCCAACTGGGTGCTTCCCAGCTGGGAAATCCAAGGCAGCCTCCTGGAGGAGCAGGAGGTAGTCTGGGTTGAGGAAAGGGGGACTTCTAAGCAGGGCCTTAGGGGAGCGAGTTGCAAGTAACGGGTCAGGGAGGGTAAAGCCATTTGTACAGTTTGCAAGTCTTGAACAACAGAGTCCCAAGGAAGCTGAGTGAAGAGCATGGACTCAACGGCAGTGAGAACCTGGGTGTCACTCAGGCAACAACCACTCTAACCACTGCATCCTACAAGCCACATTTGAGTGTACTTTGCCCAGGGTAGGGGAGTCCTGTCCCTTGCAGGCAGTGGGTGGCAACCTCTAGCTGGGGAGGGACCGATGGGGAGGAGACAGAAGGGAGATCTCAGGGCTGAGTCTGGAAAGACCCCAGTGCCAGCACCTCTTAGTTAACTAGGAAGAGACACAGGGACCACAAACCAAAATGCACAGTACAGTGGTGAAAAAACACCAGAAGGTGAAAAACACACTAAGAAAAATGGCTCCTGGGTTGGAATGTCTCTGGTTGGGAAACTGACTGGGAACCAACTCCTGGGTTGGTGCTGAGAACCACAGAAGCAGCGACCTCTCCCAATGCCAGAGCCCCTCCATATTGACTCCAGCCCCAGCCTGGACCAGGGTGGTTGGTCCAAGAGGACCACAGGCCACTCTCTGGAAAAAAATAAAGTCACATCGCCCTGCAACCTTAGCCCTCCTAGCATGTGAATGTGAGAGAAAATCCGTGGAACAGAAGCAAATCCACAAATGGCTGGAAATCAGAATTAGCAGACAGGACTTTGAAGAATCACATGGACTTTCCAGGACTGGAAAATCCAACCTGTGAGTTTATGAACCCACTGAACAGCTCTAAAGGCAGTGTGGACATAGCAGAAGACATGATCGATTAAATCGAAAAGAATTCAATAACAATTAAAGAGAAGGAATTCAGAGATTTGAAGAGAACACAGTTAGGGGATGAAGAAGACAGTCATATGTATCATTGAGTTACGGAAGAAATGGACAAAAAATGGGACAGAAGAAAATTTGAAGAGACAATAGCCAAGAATTCTCCAAAACTGATGCATGACACCAAAATGCAGATAACAAAAAGTCGGGACAAAGTCAAAGAAAACCACATCTGTGCTCATCTGGTAAAAATGCTAAAAGACAAAAGAAAAATGTAATCAATCTTCAAGGAAACAATGAACAAGGTTTCCAACACAAACAGTTAAGACAGACATCTGCCTTACACAGAAACAACAGATACCAAAGACAATGGAACAAAATGGTTCACACGTGAGAAGGAAAAGCTGGTAAATCTAGAAAACTAGACCCATGACAATATTCTTCAAAAGTGAAATCAGCCCACCAGTGTGGCTCAGTGGTTGAGCATTGACCCATGAACCAAGAGGTCACTGCACTGGTTCAATTCCCCGTCAGAGCACATGCCCAACTTGCGGGCTCTATCCCCAGTAGGGGGCGTGCAGGAAGCAGCCAGTTGGATGTTTCTCTCTCATCGATGTTTCTATCACTATATCCCTCTCCCTTCCTTTCTCTTTAAAATCAATAAAAATATTTTTAAAAAGTGAAATCAAGATTAAGACTTTCCAGAAAAACAAAAGCTGAAAAAATTCATCAACATCACAAGAAATATTAAAGAGCAAGTTCTTTAGGTAGAAGGAAATTATCCCAAATGGAAGCTGGAGGGAGTGAACAGTACTATCCAGGCAGTTGTGAATAAGCGTAAGGAACATCCGGCACGAAAACCACAACGTTGTCACTGTGGCACATACAGTTCCTGCAGAAGCGGCGGCAGCACAACGGGCAGGACACATGAGGGGATTAGAATGCACTTACCTAAGCAGCAATTTTCAAACTTTCTCATCTCATGGTGCACATAAACTAGTTACTAAAATTCTGCAGCACACCAAAAAATGTATGTTTTGCCAATCTGACTAAAATAAAGTATACTGTATAATTTTGATTTATTCACATCAGACACTATTATTTGTGTCAGCTGTTGCCATTTTTTATTTGACAATCTAAGGGAAATGAGGTCAGTGCCCCCAACTAAATAGTCAAGTATTGATGTTTTAAAAAATTTCTTGCAGCATATGGTAGGATAATCACTGAAAAGGTAATACAAAAATAAAAACCTATCATATCAAAGGAAAAAATAGAATAAAACTACTTGACTAATCAAAAAGAAGACAAAAAATAAAGGGGGGAAAAACAGATGGAACAAAGAAAAAACACATAGAAGATGGTAACTTATCCCAACTATTTTCACAATTGCATGAAAAATAGTCCAAAATGTAACGGGACTATATACTCTCTATTAAAAGGCAAACAAGAATCAAACTGGATAAAAAAAAATTAGATCCAAAAATATGCCATACACAAAAAATACACTTCAAATATAAAAACACAGAAAGCAGCATTTACAAAATAGACTAAATACTAACCATAAAACAAGGCTCAACTCATTTCAAAGGACTGAAATCACAGAGTATGTTCACTGGACTTCAACTAGAAATCAGTAACAGTAGGATAACGAGGAATTCCCCCATGTTTGGAAATTAAACAGAATGCTTCTAAAACACCCGAGTGGGAGAAGTTATCACAATGTGAACTACAGAATAACAAACTAAAATGAAATAAACTATGAGTAAAGAAATACAGATAAAAATAAAAATGAATTAAG
>PVJC01039361.1:0-16315 GCA_004026665.1 Murina feae | reverse complement strand
GCCGTGGAAAATCCCGCTATCAAAGCATCTTTGAACTCCAGCTGGCAGTTCCATGCTTAATGTTGGATCTGGGGAAAGCTGTGTTTGGGAAATGGAAAAGGGAAGTGGGTGAGCACTCCTGCGACAATGGGGCTCTCTTTGGCAACCGTCTTTGGGGGGTGGTGACCCACTGGGAGGACAGCAACAAAGCCACTGCTGTGCTGCAGCACTTCCTCTGCCCCTTGGAAGTGGGAGCCGGGGCCTGAGTGTCCTAAAGGAGCATGAGGCCCGGGAGGGTGCCCAGCACTGGAGCTGCACTGGGTGTCGGGCAGGAAGCTGTCGCGGGGAGCGGGTAAAGGAGAGGCGATGCACTAGGAGGTCCGGAGCCAGTGCTACTAAGGTGTGACCTGGGGCTTGCCCTGACAAAGGCTCAGTACCACCTGGGGTGCAGGGCAGAGCTGCACTTGCCAGCTGTAAATGCACACATGCACCTTTGGGCTCAGCTGCTAGTGACCGAACCTCTGTGTCCCCCTCTGTAATGGGTGTGACTGCGGAACCTCCCCTGAGAAAGGTGGGGAAGGTTGAATGAGTGCATGTCACACATATGTTTACTACTGTGGCTGTGATTTCCTGAAGGTCACCTGCCTCCAGCATTGGTGCGACATTAAATGAGATAATGCACATAAGTATTCAGAGCAGGGCCTTGCCATGCTGCCTGTGAGTTTGAGCTCCCTGTGGGCGAGGCCCTCTGTGTCGCTGGCTGCTGCGGTTCCGGGTGGAGAGGAGAGGGGTGTCTAGCGCATAGGAGACGCGCAGCGAGCGCCGGTGGATGGACCAGCGAATGGATGCAGCGTGCTCTGCGGGCCACGTCTTGACGCAGGTGGCCCCAAGCCCCGAAGTATCTCAGACGTCAGGTCAGGACTTTGCTAGAGCCATGGCTTCCAGGCATTGGGACAGACATGTGACTTTGGAGAAAATGCTGGGTAAATGCAACCGAAAAGTTAAATAAGTTCCTCATTGGGCCCCGTAGAGACGGCAGGATAGCAGGATTCGCCTGGGTTATTGGGACACATGGGTGCATACCTCCCTACATACATACATACATACATACATACATACATAGGTGCCTACACACATGCGTGCTTGAGCACTCGTTATCACTGGGCCTCTGCTCATCATTTGATGGGGTGGGAGGGATCAGGGACTCCTTTTGTCACAATGACAAAAAGGTGGTGCAGGGGATCCCCATGAAACCACAGTCACCCCTGCAGCCCCTCTCCGTCCACTCTGGGAAACCCAGCCAGCAAGCTGGACCACAGGCTGGGGTGGGGGGTGGAGCTTTGCTGGGGATCATCCTTTGCTACCTATAGGGCTTGACAGGCCCCCTCAGTAGCCATCCTTGCCCCCCCGGGCAGCCCCAGCTACTGCAGACCTCACCCACCGAAAGCAGGACTCGCTGGGTGCCCGCAGGCGCTCTGGGTCAGAGGACGTTGGTGTGGGCACTGCGGTCGGCAGGGCATTAGGAATGTTCATCTGCTGGCGGTGGCTAAGCACCCGAGAGGGGAGGGGGGCTGGGGATATGAGCAGCTCTGGCTGCTAATTCGGGGATTTCCTAAGACAAAACATCTCAGCCGCTAAGCAGAATTAGCCTGTTATTTGAAGTTATTCACACAAAGACTTAAAGGGTCTATGTGCTCGTGTGCCTTCTGCAAGCAAGATGCATTTATGTTTTTAACATCTGCGTGTATTTTCTGTGTATCAAAGAAGAATCATTCGAGGATGGTTCCAGAATAGTTATAGAATCTACTTAAAAATGTTTAACGAAATAGTAAAACAATTTCTCCTTCACCGTGAGTCAGAGCTTCTCCCTGACCTCCAAAAGTCCTACGAGTGACCTCTCTGTGGACATGGTCTAGAGTCCCCGTCACTAGGAACCAGCTCAGACACGGTCATGGCTAAGGGCACCGGCATTTCTCAGCCGTGACCCAGTTGATACGTTGGGCTGGATGATACTTTTGTGGGCACAGTGCTGGGCATTGTAGCATGTTTAGCAGCAACTCTGACCTCTACTCCCGAGATGTCAGTACCCCCTACAGCACAATTATGACCCTTCTCCCCGCAAAAACGACCCCATCCTCGGTCCCAGCCCCTGGAACCTGGGAGTGCCAGGTTGCATGGCAAAGGGGAACTGAGCTGCGTGTGGAAAGAAGGTTGCTAATCAGCTGACTTTGGGATGGGACATGGTCCCGGGTTATCTCGTAAGCGGAAGACGAAGACAGAAGAGAGAGGACCAGAGAGATGCCGGTGAGAAGAGGACTTGACCCACCATTGCTGGCTTCGAGGATGGAGGAAGGGCCCAAAGCCTAGGAATGCGGGCGGCCTCTACAAACTGGAAAAGACAGGGAAACAGCTTCTTCCCCCCTCAGGGGCCACAGCCCCGCGGACACCTTGATTTTAGCCCCGTGAGACCCACTTCTGAACTACAGGACTCCCAGGTAGCACATTTGTGTTTTTGTCTTGAGCCACTGAGTTTGCGATGATCTCGTGCAGCAGCAGTTGGAAACTGACGTCCCTGCCTCCATCCCCTGGGCCCCATCCTGACAGCCGGTACATGGCTACGACATGGCTGTGGGTCCCCTGTAGGGCAGCGTCTCCCCCCATTCAGAGGCCCTGGCTGTGAGGAAGGCCATAGTGTTTGCCTAGAAGCCGGGAGACGATGGTTTTTCTGCTCTGGGAGGAGTATCAGGTTGGACGTGGGCACCCCCCCGCATGGAACCAAGGGTATAAAAGGGGGGTGGGTGCCCCAGCTGCTACCCCACCCCCTCCCGGAGGCTGCTGGAGCTGCCCCCTGTCATTAACGCACAGAATTCCTGTCTCTGCTTGTGCATATGTGAATGAAGCTAGAGAAGAAGCCGAACTCCCTTCAACCGCACCATAAAAGAGAACATAAAAACTCCATAAAACACTGAAATGTCAGCCGAAACGGCATTGCAGGCAGAGAGCTCAGCGGGGAGGGTCAGCACTCTGGGTGCTGCTGGCACCAATGTGGGAGTCGTGGGGAGGAGAGGCCGGAGCCCAGCCTGCGCTGAGGGCCACAAGCCTGGGCGCAGGGCCAGGCGCACAGCCCCCTGGTTTCCGGGCCCAGCCCCGATGCTGTAATTCTGTTTATTTTGCTGAATAGGAAATCCATATGGTTCTGATTTCTCCTTTGTGATCCATCATCTCCGTGTGGCTTCGGAGCCAGAAACCACGTGCATCAGCTTTGAAGTTGTTCTGGGGCAAGTAGGGAGTTGAGCTTTTCTAGGGTTCAATGGGACACCCACCAGGTTCCCCCAGGATCTGAGAATCACTCCCGAGAGTCGAGAGTGGGCAGTGGGGGGGCACGGTCGGTCGGGTCAAGGAGCAGGGTCGGGTCAGAAGCTCAGAGTGCATTTGCACAGCCAGGAGCCCCTTGCTGGTCCTCCTCTTCATTCCTGGGGTCCCCCCCCCCCCCCCCCCCCCCGCTGAAACAACAGGTGGTTCCATGCCGCCTGCTGCCTCGGGTGGTCAGGTGGAGTCAGGGCCTTAGGCTCCTCCCTGCAGGCCACGCCCGGGGGCAGACCAAAGGCAGAGGTTGGGAGGGAAAGGAAGGGACGTCAGTAGGATGCGGAGGAAGACATCGCCTGTATCCGTGGTTTCGATACTGAAGGGCCAGCCAGGCCATTCTGGGATGGGCTGGCCTAGCTGGATACCTGGTGTGTGGGGGCCAGCGGTCCCCAAATTTTAGCACGCAGTAGGTCACTCACCTGGAGGGCTTTTCAAACCAGCTCAGTTTCTGACTCAGAAGGGCTGGGGTGAGGCTGGGAAGTTCATACGTTCAGACTCTCCGGTGATGCTGACCAGGCTGGTTCATGGTTGGGAACCACTGGTCTTGAAGAAGAGCATCTCCGTGCTTAAAAGTGGTACAGGGCGCATGCAAGGCGCAGGCAACGAGTGCAGGAATAGATGGAATAACAAGTTAATGTTTGCCTGCCTCCCTCCCTCCCTTCCTCCCTCCCTCCCTCCCTCCCTCCCTCCCTCCTTCTCTCCCTCCCTTCCTCCCTTCCTCCCTTCTTTCCTCTCTCCCTCCCCTTTTCCCTACTTCTCTTCTTCTCTCACTCTAAAATAAATTAACAAATAAAAATATTGTAGCCCAGCCGGCACGGCTCAGTGGTTGCACATCCACCTATGAACCAAGAGGCTACAGTTTGATGCCCGGTCAGTTCACATGCGGCGGGTTGCAGGTCGGATCCCCAATGGGGGGCAGGCAGGAGGCAGCCGATCAATGATTCTGTCTCATCATCAATGTTTCTATCTCTCTCTCCCTTTCCCTTCTTCTCTGAAATCAATAAAACTATATTTCAAAAAATATTTTAGAAAGTGATATTGATAACTCCTGGTTCTGAGGACTTGATGTTTTATGTGGCAAGGGCCCTGATCTTTATCTGAAAATAATCCTGCAGGGAGATGGTGTCATCATCCGTGATTTTTCTTCGTTTTCAAGGTGAAAGTAGCTTTTACTTTATTTTTTATATTGTCTTGCAGTAAAATTGACTTGTGAGGGGTAGAGAGCGTTCTATGAATATTGATATCTATTCTGGATTTACGCAGCCAGCACCTCAGACAGCATACAGAACAGGTCCACACCCCAAGATCCTGTCCCGTGCTCTCCCTCTGCATTCACCCCTCCCTCCCCGACTCCTCGTGTGTCCTCCATGCCTATGGTTTTGTCTTTTTGGGAATGTTGTGTAAGTGGAATTGTGCAGTGTGACCTTTGGAGACTGGCTTCTCTCGGTATCTGTGAGGTGTGGAGGTCATTGCATGTGTCAGTAGTTCATCCCTTTGCATTGATAAGTGGTATTGCACTGTGCAGAGGCACTTCCATATGCTCATCAGTTCCTACCGATGGTCTTTTGGGTTCTTTCCAGATTGAGATTATTATTTTTTTTAAAAAAAGCTGCTCTGAACATTCATATATAAGACTTTGTGTGGACACACGTTGTCCTTTGTCGGTAGGTCCTATGCTCAGTGTATTTTTTATCTGTATAGGAAACTGCCAAACTGCTCCTGACCCACCAGCGGTGGGTGAGCGCCCAGTGCGCTGTGGGTCACGTCTAAGTCTAAATGGTGTAAATGAGTCTGGGGAGAGCTCCCAGTTGTCCAAGGCCCTTGCCCCTTGGTTGGCCCTTGAATCCTGGAATCCGGCCCTTCCAGCTTTTGCTGTCCCAGGTGAGCTCAGTGCAACATCTTGCTGCTGGCTGTGCTGAACCAGAGCTAGAAGCAGCAGCTGCAATGCGGGATGGGGCACCGGCCATATCAAGGCACGTGTGGCCAGGCTAAGTAAGGCATTTGCCCAGGGACCAGGGACACAGAGAAAGTGGAAAAGGGAGGCGCAAAGTAGAAAAGGTGCACGTGCTAGAATCAGAGAGGTGGAAGGCATATGAGTACAACTCCACCCCATTCCCCCACTCCCACCGTTCCCTTCTCATTCTTAGGCTGAGGCTCAGAGAGGTGAAGCATGTCACTCAGCTCACTGCTGCCTCAGGACCTGCCCAGGGAGGGCAGTGGCCGAAGCCAGCTCTGCTTCCTGAAGCATTCTGAGTACCAGCAGCAGGGCCACGGTGGCTTCCCCTTGGGGCTTGAGGAGCACATGGATGTACCTGGTCCAGCTCATCACTCTCCCTCAGTGTCAGCCTCGGGCTGGCTCCAGGCAGGAGTTGGCGTTAGGAAGGAACTTGTGCAAGGGCCGTGGCCGCAGCTGACACAGGAGTGGTGACTTCATGGGGAGGAGGAGGTTGATGCAGGGAAGGCCCTTCTCCGGAGGCCGTCCCGCCCGCCTGGGGGGACCGGGCGCAGCTGCTCTGGAAGGCTGTGGACATGCTTTCCCAATTGCAGCATACTTCTCTTTCATTTTGAATATCATTTGTTTGGTTGCCGTGGCAACGCTGGGTCTATTTTAATGCTAACCTGCGTGGCTGCAACTTTCTATATATAAGTGCTGCTTTGCACAGTGAATTAGCTGATGGCACCGGGAAGCAGCGGATGTGGAGACACTGGCAGAAAATGACCAGCGTGTCGGTTCTGCGCGCGGAGGGACTGCGGGGCTGAGGTGAGTGGCAACACGCCGCCGAGCTGGGCTGCCGTCTTCGTGCAGGTATGGGAGCTTACTGGAGCCCGGGACATGGGGGGCCACCACTCCCGTGGGGAAGCTTTCCCCGACAGCCTCCTGCTGGGCAGGGGCGTGGCTGTGCTCTGGAGGGACTTCTGTCCCCCACAGGTGCCTCCTCTTTCTTCCCCTGAGTCGGGGCTGCTCGCGGGGACCCAGGCCCCAAGGCTCCGGGAAGCGGAGCAAGCACTCAGGCAAGGGTGCTGTCCCAGGTGAGCTCAGTGCAAAGTGAGTTTTTCTTGCTTCTTTGACGTGTCTCTGTTCCCTGTTCTGGATCTGCTCGCCTCCTCTGTTTTGCCTTCTCTTCATCCTGAATGTGACCAGTCCCTGTCGGAGCGACCTGGCTCCCAGGGGTGCGGGTAGAGTTCTCAGGAGAAGCCTGGGTGGGGCCTTGGGAGGGGGCAGGTTCAGCTCCTTTGGGCTGTAGGTGAGGGAGAAGCCCAGGGCAGTGCCGGACGCCACACAGCCAGGCAGAGAGAAAGAGGGCTGGGAAGCAGGCCCACAGGGATCTTCCGGTTCACACGTGTGTGCTGTGTGTGTCCGTTGTGCGTTCAGGGCAGCTGGTAGGTGCACACACCGGAGTTACCAGGGCAGCAGAGAGGGCAGCTCCTTTCCCGGGTCGCAAGTTGGGGGCATGTACTGAGCACAGGATTATGTAACAGCATGAGGGGTCATTAAGGTTTCTGGAAAGAGCGTGGAAGTTAGCGTCTAGAAAGCGGGTTCGTGTGGATTCAGCCACTTCCCAGGGACACTTGTGCCAGCATCTCCGAGACCCCGTTGCCCCAGCCTGCGGTGGAGGGTCGTCATGCCCGCTGACCCTGTCGAGGCCATCGTTTGGCCCCCCGTGGGGTGATGTGTCTGGAGACCATAGGCATCCCCACAAGTTCGCTCCCCGGGACAGGGAGGGGGTGCCACCTGCAACAGAGGAGCTCTCCGAAGATTGGGTTCCTGGCGTGCTGCCAAGCGCAGTGCATCGTTACGGTCATTGAAAGTCCCAGACTCACAGTGTTTGAGCGCTGCCACACCAACGCTGGTGTGTGTGCTGGGCTGTGAAGTCAGGTGTGCCCTTTACAAATGCGTGGTGAGCAAAGGAGCCTGGATTCTCTGCTCTGGGGGGCTGTGATGTCCTTCCCTGGGAAAGCTCGTGGGGGAGAGCCCCCCACACGCCTCCTTGGCAGAAGCCAGTGCAGCACAGTGGGCAACACAGACAGGGACAGGCAGGCCAGCTGGGAGGCATGAGTCTGGGGGCCAGGAGGTGGCAGCCCCTCTCCCAGGGCCTGAGGTGGGAGGTGGGGGTGGGGTGAGCTCCCAGGGTCAGACTGAGAAGGACACCGGTGATTCTGGCTGGCTGTGTGGGCCCTGCTTGCCTTGCACCCCTCCCCGTGGCCCCAGGACGCACCTTCCTTCCCAGGCCAGGAGCCTGCAGGTTTGGATCCGCGCTGCTCCCAGGAGGACGATCCAATCTTCCTCCCCACAGGCATGTTCCAGGGCGGGCTTGCCGCTCTGTCTTACTACCCCGTGGGGTCTGCCCGTGGTGGCAACCGTGTCATTTCACCTTCAGACCCCACAGATGTGCACATGTCCTCCCCAAAGCAGCTGTGCCTGCTCGCTTGCTCCTCAAACCCCTGCTCGTCTCTCAGAGTGCTCCTTGCGGGCTGTGCCTCAGGCCACCTTCTCTGACTGTGTCCCCAGCTGGCCATGCATGCCTTGCTCCTGACGCTGTTTATTCAGCTTCCTCGCTTGCCTCCTCCCCTCCCGAACTTTCTCATCAGATTTTTCATGGTTCCTTCTGCCCCAGACACCTGTGCTTCCATTCCAAGGCTAGACCCAGGTTGGGGTGCCCTGTTCTGGGGTGAGAGGGAGTTGGCCACACATCGATAGCCCTTGGAGAGGGTGCACGGATCCCCTGGAAGCTGGCACCCAGCGGCACGCAGGAGATGATGGTGGTAAAGAGGTCTTAGTGGAAGGCTGCTCAGTATAGGGTGGATGGTCAGGACAGGCTGGGATGCTAATTCACGCTTTCCATCTAGGATGATGGCATTCAATCCTTCAAAGCCAGGGAGCGCTTTCTTTCTTCACATGCCTGCTTCTGCAGAGACCCAACGGTTAAAGCCGGGAGCTGCACACTGGGGCCCAGTGGGCAGAACCAGGAGCAGAGCTGTCGGTTTAGGTTGTATGTTTTGTTTTCGTTTTTGCCCACGGTTTCATTTAGTAGAAACTTTTGAGTTGGTTGCCAGCATCTAAACATCAGCAGATTTCACATTAAAAATTCTGATTTCCAATGTTTCTTGCAGGACTGGGTAGGCCATCATCCTGTGTGGCATCAATATGCCAGTGATCAACGACAGATTTTTGTTCTTTGTGTCTTTTTAAAAATATATTTTATTGATTTTTTTTTTTTTTTACAGAGAGGAAGGGAGAGGGCTAGAGAGTTTGAAACATCGATGAGAGAGAAACATCCATCAGCTGCCTCCTGCACACCCATACTGGGGTTGTGTCTGCAACCAAGGTACATGGCCTTGACAGGAATCAAACCTGGAACCCTTCAGTCCCCAGGCCGACACTCTATCCACTGAGCCTAACCAGTCAGGGCTGTTTTTTGTTTTTTAAATATATATATTTTTATTGTTGACAGTATTACAGATGTCCTCCACCCCACCCTCCTCCTCCATCCATCTCCTACCCCCCCGCCACCCAAGGCCTTCACCACACCATTGTCTGTGTTCATGGGCTATGCACATAAGTATATAAGTTCTTTGGTTTATCTCTTCTCATCTCCTCCCATCCACTCCCCCAAGGTATGTCAGCCTGTTCCATGTCTTTTTTCTGTGCTTCAGGTCTTATTTTGTTGGGCAATTCATTTTGTTGATTAGATGCCACAAATAAGTGAGATCCTGTGATATTTTTCTTTCTCTGATTGACCTGGAGACTATTATGCTAAGTGAAATAAGCCAATTAGTAGCAGGTTTTCCAGTTTGCCGCAGTCCCCACCCATCTCTTCTGCCTCCAGCACTGAGACCTAGAATGGCACAGTTGCCACCGTTCATTTGATTTGTGGTGTTTTTTTCATGTTTAGAGACATGGGAAGTACATCCTGCATTCATGTCTATAAAGAGAGGGCCATGCTCTTCAAGGTGCTTCAGAGTCTTTTTCTTTCTGAAAGTGAACATATCTGTCTCCTAAAGATTAATGTCCTAGAAACAGAGGTAGAAGAGACTCGGGGACATTTTAGAAATGCAGGCTGTTGGATGTCACCCAAACCTGCTGATTTAGAAACTTGGAGGAAGGGGCCAGCAGTCTGTGGTAATGGCCCTTCGGACACAACAGAAAGAGCTGAGGCATGGATAGGGTGCTGGCACCTGTTGTTGTCCCTCTCCATTCTTTATGACCTAGAGGAAGGAAAGGCGGGGATCCTTGGCCTAACAGAAGGAGTTAGGGGTTCCGTCCCACACCCTCCAGGCAGAGTTCTGTGTGGGCTCTGAGGGCTGGCGGAGTCCAGCCAGCTATGGGATCCCACAGATCCCAGTCCAGCCACCGCCTGTTCGGCACTTCCATCTGTGGATGCCACGGGTGCCATAGTGATGAACAGCCTTCCAGGGTGCCTCCCTGGGTCCTGAGGGAGAGATGGCCACCAGGCCAGCTTCCAACGGAAGAAGCAGTGTGTGACCGTAGCAAACCAGCCAGAGCACGGAGTCTCATCCCGAGAAATCAGGTAGGCGGCTCAGGCTTATCAGAGGTACCCAAGCATCCGTGGCCTGGTTGTCCTTAGGTGAAAACAATATGTTGTTTTTTTTCTTTAAAAACATATAGGCAGGCCCTGGCCAGGTGACTCGGTTGGTGAGAGCATTGTTCTGATACAGCAAGATTTCGGGCTCAAACCCCCCCCCCCCCCCAGGGCACATACAAGAATCAACCAATGCATGCATGAAGAAGTGGAACAATAAATCAGTGTTTCTCTCTCCTTCCTTCTCTCTCTACAATCAATCAATAAAATTGAAACGCATTTGAAAGCATATGGGTAAAAGCCCAGCACATGAACCTCTCAGGTCGAGCACGGATAGCTCAGACAGCTGTTGTCCTAGATGGTCACGCGGCTTTGTCCACTTCCTTCTGGCTGATGGCTTAATGGCGCCAGTGGGCCGTCCCCGCAAGCCAAGAGAGTGCATCTCCCAAGTGTATCTACTTGGGGGGCTCTACGCCCATGAGGGGCTTTTCAGAGCCCCCAGCCACGCCATCGCCGACCCCCCCCCCCATTCTGTTCGTTTGTGACTTGGAAGCCTCTGAAGGCATTTCAGTGTGTTAGCCCCTCCTGCGTTCAACAGATACACACACAGGCAGTGATTCTCCCTCTACCTTCTTGTCTCCCTCTGGCCTCTACCCTCATGTGGGTGCCCAGGTGACCCCAGGAAAGTAAGAACACCTCTTTCTCAGGGACTGACAAATTCTAGTCAGAGACCAGGGGAACGCCATCTACTCAGCACACACTTACTGGGTACGTTTTCTGTGCCTGGGAACCTGGGGAGCTCAGACACCCGGGGTGAGGACTGCTGGTCACAGGCCGCCCCGTCGCCGCCATGGGGGTGAGGAGCGGACCAGCCTGCATTGGAGGGAGACGGGCGGGGCTGGGGCTGCATCTCCAGGGAGATAGCAAGAAGGGAGGCCCCTGGGTGGAGCAAGACGGGTTCCTATCTCGGATGGAGCTTTGGACCCACGGTCCTGGATTTCATGGGAGCTGAGCTTGGGTGCTGCTGCCTTGTCCTCTTGTTTCCTGTGGGTGGGGCTGCGTGCCCTGGCTCCCAGCTCTGCCAGCTCTTTTAGCTCAAACTCCACTGTGGTTCTCAGTTGACTTTCTTCTCGGGTGTCATTTCAGGGTGGTGGCTGGTCAGGGCTCTTGGCTGTGGAAATGCTAATCTTGGCACTTTCCTTCTCTCCCTTGGCACCTCCGCGGCGGTTAATGAGGCTCCCTGACCGGCAGTCAGCTATTAGGTTCTCCTGTGTGACATGGGTAATTAGGGGCGGCTGGCCCTCGCCTCCACTGTAACTTCTACCTGGAGTATTCGCCTTTGGACTGGGGAGTCCAGGGCACCCTGCAGGCCAGCCTCGGGGACAGGAGGTGAGGTGAGGCGGTGGCTTCTCTCCCCATGTTCTCATGAGGGTCAGATGAGCTGCGAAGTTCACGGTACCGGCCCCAAAAGCTGTGGCTTCAGGAGCTGAGAACAGCTAACGGTACCTGGTGTGGCGTCCAGGCGGTGGGATCGACCTTGCCAGTGTGCAGGGAGGAAGAAAGGAACCTAACCCTAGCCAGTTTGGCTCAGCGGATAGATCATCGGCCCGTGGTCCCGGGTTCGATTCTGGTCAAGGGCCCACATCTCGGTTGCAGGCTGGATCCCTGGCCCTGGTGGGGCTCATGTGGTAGGCAGCCAATCAACGGGATCTCACAAATCCCAGTCCCTTTCATTCAGCTACCATGTCTCTCTAATAGATGTTTCTGTCTGTCTCTCCCCGCCCTCCCTTCCATTCTCTCTAAAAATCAATGGAAAAAAAATCCTCGGGTGAGGATTAACAAAAGAAGAAGAAGAAAAACTGAGAGAAAAGGAAGCTAGCCCATTGTCCTTCCTGTTATCCAGCCAATCTCACTGTTAGGAGCATGGCGTGTGAAGGGGTGTCCTTACCTGGGGTGCCCTTGGCGATGGCAGCAGGGTTCACATGAAGGCGTCGGCAGGCAGCTCCAGGACCGGCGGCCAGGGCCTTGCTGGGTTAGTTTGCAGCTATTGTCCAGGGCCTTGTTGGTCTTGGTCTGGTTGGGGCGGGGGTGGGGGGTGGGGTAGGGGTTGCCCACTTTCCAGTGGCCCTTGGGGAGGTGGGTGTCTCAGCTCATGATCCTCTAAATTCCGGTCTTGTCCACTGGATGCTGTAGCTCCCGTTCCCATGCCCTCGCTCCCGCTCCTGCCATGGGCTCCGTCTGTGTCATAGGAGTCGGAGTGTGTCACTCTGCACAGGTGGCTGGGAACGCTGGCACTCAGACTTGGGGACTTCAGCTGATGACTTCCCTCCCAGGTTGCTCAGTGCTTTAATGGGGACAGGAAGTTGAGGGAATGCTATTATATCATGGAGGATCCACCATGGTTTTGGCCCTCAACTCCTTACAAGAATTCGGTGAAGTAGGCGGTGGTATTTCTAGATCTATCCGTAGAAAAGGAAAGAAAACGAGGTTCAAAGAGGTGACAGGACTTCCCTGAGGTTCTAGAAGCTGGGCTTGGGAACAAGCAAATGGGTGTCTCTGGGCAACCGAGGGGCTTGTGGGGGCTGCAGCTTCTGTTTCTTACCCATGCCCACATCCCAACGCATCCATGCACACCTTGTTTTAGGACTCCCTGTCACAGGGTGGTTTCTAGAAGTTTCTGGAATCTTCTAGGCCCCCTTGTTGGAATGGAGATTTGCATTTTAATGAGTGGAAAAAAATAGGCAGAAGAGGATTTGCCAAAGGGAAAATCAAGTGCGCTCATGACTTCACTCCTCTTGTGTGCACAGCTGTTTCCTCTCTGCTCCCCCTCCCTTCATGGGGGCTCACTGGGCACAAACGTGGGAAGTGGCTCAGGATGAGCAGAGAGCCAGACTCAGTGGACAGGGTCACCTTGCACAGGACAGTAATGGGGTCAGCCCAGGGTCTGTCCTAGGTGGGGTTCTGGCTTCTGCCATCTGACCAGAACTAGCCCCTTAGGCATGATGGCAACATTCGCACCAGGAGTGAGGAGGAGGGGCCTCTGCTTTGGGACTGGGCAGCCTTGGTGTTCAATCCCCATCTGTCTCTGGACCTCAGTTTCCCAATCTGTAAAATGGCAGCATGGGACCAAATGATCTCTAAGTTCCTTCCACTCCTAATTTTGAGAATGTTTTTTACTGTTGCTCATGCTATCTTAATTCAGTTCATTTTCTTAAAAATACTTTCCCCCACAATTCCCTGCCCAAGTCTTCCTGCCATTTGAAACATCATATAATGAATCCTAATCTGATCAACAGTGTTCATTTTAGGGGATGGCAAGTGAGATGGAATATGTCAAGGGAGATTTTTATTAGTAAATTACCTAAATACTTAAAAATAAGACTATATTCATGCATTAGTTCATGATGGAATGGTTAAAGATTCCGTTGCATGCATTAAAATTAATGTGCTCATCATAGAAAATACAGAAAAGCAGAAATAATAAAAAAAAAACTCAGTATTCTTTCCCCCTTTTTTACTGTCTACATAATTGGGATCATATAATATATTTGGAATTTTATATGCTGATTTGGGGGAGGGGCAGTGGTTTACTGATTGTAAACATAATAAACACTTTTTTAAAAATAAAATTTTTACTTTTTAACTGCAAACTTTTTTAACGTCGTAAAATTACTAGTATAATTAAAACAGCCAGAGGGGTCCCACAATACAACGCTGATTTTTGTTAACACTTATGTGTGTCTCCTCGGTTCTTCATAGGGTGGGTACCGCGGGGGTTTTTCCTAGTTGAGATCATTCTGATTTCTAAAGCTGGAACTGCTCTTAGAAGATGATATAAAGAGGGTTTTGATGTCTGAAAACATCAGTCACTGGGTGGCTTATTAGCCTTTACTTATTTCAGAGAGGGGAAGACTTGATTCATTTAAAATGAATTTTAAATATGCAGAAAATCATTACTCAAGTCCCCCGGCAGCGACAGCGGCCCCCGTGGTAGCCTTGGCGAGGGAAGGGACAAAGGCTTTTGTGTGGCGAATCTCCCCGCAGTGTCCCCAGAGCCTCAGCCTTCCCCCTGGTCGGCCTGTGGATGCAAAAGGCAGCATCAGCTGTCAGTCCTCCCCACCTGGCCTGAGGCTCTGCCGGGACTGGCCTTGAAGGATGTTGCCGGAGAAACACATACTGTTTCCAGAGGAGGAGGGAATGCTAGGGCCCAGTGTAGCCCTGGGCTGGGAAGCCCACCAGCGGGCACACGGTTTGCTGGCTTTCTGAGTTGGAGGTCTGCACTGAGGAGAAGTCGGTCGGGCACAGGTGCACGTATATGCTTCCTTGTCCCTGTCATCTCCCTAACTGCGCTTCCTTCTCCCAGTGCCTGCCCGTGAGTGGGCAGGACCCTCACTTGCGTGTCTTAGAGAACCTTCCTGTTTCTTGCCCATGAAACATGGCTGCAACTGGGCTGGCTGCGGACGTCTCAGATCTCAGCTTCGCAGACAGAAACTCCTAATGTTGAGAAGGTTTTTGATTGTTGCTCATGCTATCTTAATTCAGTTCATTTTCTTAAAAACACTTTCCCCCACAATTCCCTGCCCAGGTCTTCTTGCAGGCCAGTTTGCCCCACTATTCAGCAGATGTTTATGAACACCCTTAGTGATGATCGAGATAATGAGTGTGCCCCTCGACACGCTGGCTTTGTGGCATTTCTCCTTAGCGGTCCTAGAGGGGCGATGCCAGGCCCTGCTGAGCAGTGAGCGAAAAAGCCTATTCCCTAGGTAACGTTTCCCTTTGTCTGTTTTTTTTGTTTGTTTGTTTGTGTTTTTTTTTTGGTGTGTATTGTGGTTTTTTGGGGGTTTTTCTTTGCGTGATTTTAAAATGATCTTTTATTATTTTTATAATGGATTATTGATTTTAATCTAGTCTGGTCTTTTCTCACAGAACACTTCTTAATCACACGTTGCTTCTTTATTGCCTTTTCTGTCTTGCGAGTTAGGGAGCTTTTTTTTAAAGTTTACCTTGCGCTTTATTGAATTAGCCTTTTCTATATATATATATATTTTTTTCACATCTGCCCAGTGTGGGTTTAAATAAGCAATTTCGTGTAATCCCCACCTCATCTATTTTCTCCTCTGTGTCATGCTGTGTGTGTTGGCTGTTCTTTGCCATTGTGAATTTCTGTTCCTCTTTTAGGGAGCTCACAACTTTTCTTGCTTTCCAGCGGTTTCCCGGCATTTTCTTCCGAGTTCTTTTTGGAGATGTGCTCTTCCTTGGAGCCTCCGGGATGGCACCTACTCACCCTGATCCCATACGTTTTTCCCACCTCCCTTTACTCATCCTTGAACAAGGCAGGACCTGTGCAGATATTGCATGCACCAGCAGACAGAGTGCGTGCAGGTAGACTGCCGCTGGCCGTGGCACCTTGATGGAGGGGTAAATCCGTCCCTCAGTTGCTGGCCGGTAGCTCAGTGGTGGGCACATCTCCCAGTCCACTTCCTGTTTGCAGACTGGCTCCCGCTTGAGCACTGCCTTTTTACTGCCTCGTTCTCTGCTGTTCTGATTGACGAGGGGCCTTGGACCCGACCATGTTGAGTGCAAGAAGCTGCTGCCAGTCACCTCCTAGGAGGAGCCTTTGACCCAGCAGGCCCGGGGCCAGCAACTACCCACATCCCCGTTCGTCCTCTCTCCTGCTTTCTTCTCTATTGATCTTCCCTCCTCCCCTGTGCGTCTGGCGCTCACAGCCCCTTGTGTGGAAAGATCCGATTCCCACGCCCACCCCGCTTTCTGAGCCAGGTGGGGACGGGGCATCCTCTTTGTAGTTGGTGAGCATGTTCCTCGGTGTCTCACGCGGGCACGGTGAACTTCCTATTTCTTCTCGGGACTCCCTCCTCAATTGGTTTCTGTGACTCTGATTCCAAGACTCACATTCATTCCTTCCCCACTGTGTAGCCCTTGAGTGTGGGCCATGGGCTGGGTTGGATCAGAAAAGAATGAAGAGCTGGTGCTTGCCTTCGAGGATCCTGGAGTGGGGCCCCAGGGTCTGCACGCACTGGTGGAGGGCACCGGGACAGGACACTGGGACAGGGCACCGGGTCCAAGGAGTAGCAGGGAGACTTCGTTCTCCCATCATGTCAGTGAGAACACACCCCAAGGTTCAACTCTTCCTCCTTCTCTATGAACTCGGAGCCGACCCCCAGGATTTCGCCGCCATCCCCACGCAGGTGCTCCAGCTCCATGTGCTCAGGGCCAGACTCACCCCGATTGCTCAGCACTCACTTTGAACCTAAGTATGAAGCCAGCACCTCTACCACACCCTCCCAATCCTACTCCCACCACAGCTGATCTTGGCTGGGTTACTCGTCCTGGTTCCCTGAGGAATCAACTACTACGTTCTCCCAGTCCCCCCACTTCTTCCAGTCCCCCCATATCTCGTCAGTCACCCA
>PVJC01039360.1:0-16293 GCA_004026665.1 Murina feae | reverse complement strand
TCTTTTTCCCGTATTTTCTAATTTACTTTCTTCTTTTGACTTTATTCTTTTCTATATTCTTTCCTTTCACCATTTTCTTCTTTTCATTTTCTAATTTCCCTTTCTTTCTTGGTTATTTTTCTCCTTTGTTGTATCTTAAAACCATAAAGAAATAAGTGATGTACACCAGAGGGCAGTCTGATCACACACACACACACACGCACACACACACACACACACACACACAATCCTCTTTTCCTTCTGTTACTGTAGTTTTCTGGATGAATGTGATGCTTCAGAGAGTAGGTGGTTAAAGAACTTAAATGTATAAACTCCTTTCACTATTGCTTATGTGTGGACTCGGTATGTTGATATGACTTATGAAGTCTTGACCATCTTCCCTGGGTTTGTGTGAGGAGTATATAGAGCCTTATTCTCATAATCTGAAGAAAACAATAAAATTATCTGGTCTTGTCTCAGAAGCTACCAAAATACATGGTGAACATGAAAACTTGGGCCATGAGATTTTGGATATATTAGATATGAAAGGTCAGTAGACTCATTTCTGTGATCCCTGTAAATATGTGTGACTCCTGAATTCAAGAATTTTTTACACTGTCATTTAAAAAAATAATAATCCAGACATAATATAGTCAGGCTTTGACTAATAGGCTTTCTATGTAGTTAGCATTGAACTTCAGAATTGATTAGAAGCTCTGAGAAAGTTTGATGTTATAAAGGGGAATTTAGAGTTCACTAGCTTCAGAATACTAGGCCATTTAATAAGTAGCACTGAACACTCTAATTTAGGTAAAAATAAAGTAGATAGAGAAAGTATCTGTGAATTTCAAGCGAGTTTTCCTTTGAGTTTGGATGTAATGATCTCCTAGTGCTCTTTCCAAGGATTTCAATGGACAGACACTTCCTGCCGTGGGAATAATTTCTCTAAAGACTTGATCTCTCTGTGGTACAGAATGGGGCTCTCCTTATGCACAACTTACTCTAGGAGTAGCTGGGTTGGCAGCTATTTTGGAATGTGAAGTGCAGTTCTGAACTCCTGCCTGCGGGAACACTGACAAGTGAAGCGGTATTTTCAATTTGGTCCTGATCCAGATTAAAAACAAATTGCTAAAGATACTGAGCTCAGAATTTTAAAAAGCTGCAAATCTGAATACCAGGAACCAAACAGGTTGACTCAAGAAGAAAATCGGGATCCATGTTGTGAAATCTTAAAGCTAGAAGGAACCAAGGTTTGTTTTCTCTTCTTTTTATTTCTTTATTGTTGAAAGTATTACAGATGTCCCCTTTGTTTGTTTGTTTTTCCCATTGATCCCTCCACCAGAACCTTCCCAGGCCTACCCCATGCTATTGTCTATGTCCAAATAAACATATAAGTTCCTTGATTAATTACTTTACCCTCTACCCCCTACTCCCCCACCTTCCCTCTGAAATTCATCAGTCTGTTTCATGCTTCTATGTCTCTGGATCTATTTTGTTCATAAGTTTATTTTGTTCATTGGGTTCCACATATGAGTGAGATCATGTAATACTTTCTCTGGCTGGCTTATTTTGCTTAGCATAATACTCTTCAGGTCCATCCATGATGTTGCAAATGGTAAGAGTTCCTTATTTTTTTACAGCCACATAGTATTCCATTGTGTAGATGTACCACAACTTTTTTATCCACTCATCTGCTGATGGGCATTTAGGCTGTTTCCAAATCTTATCTATTGTAAATTGTGCTGCTATGAACATAGGGGTGCATATATCCTTTCTGGTGTCTCAGGTCTCTTAGGATATATTCCTAGAAGTGGGATCACTGAGTCAAATGGGAGTTCCATATTTAGTTTTTTGAGGAAACTCCATACTGTTTCAACAGGGACTGCATCAGTCTGCATTCCCACCAGGAACCAAGGTTTTTAAGTGCGTTTCCACATTTTTCAGGCAAGAAACTGCAGTCTACATAGGTTAAAACAAATTGTTCCTAGTCATAGTGGTAATGTATATTATTTAGTTCAGAATACTTTTAGATAAACCAAAACTAGAATAGACAAATAATCTGTGACATCAACACATATGCATTCAATGACATCAAATATGTATCAGGTCATTGTTCCTATGGCTCAGTGTATAGCAAGTTATCCTTTATCCTAGATAAAAAAAGACAAATTTTCTTAGGGTCAGAGGATGGCATTAAGGAGTCATGTCCTAAGCAAGAGTCCCCTTTTACATTACAAATGAACTGTTTATAAATATTCTTGCACTAATAAATTTCCCTAAAACAAACAAATTTTTCAGTTATTGTGAGTAAATAAAAAAAGGTAACACATATAAAGTGTTTCATGCTAACTTTTCAATAACTTACTAAGGTGATTATGTATAACATTTTTTAATTTTAAATTTTATTTTTGTGAATCCTCACCCAAGTATATTTTTCCATTGATTTTTAGAGAGAGTAGAAGGGAGGAGGAGAGACACACAGAGAGAAACATTGATGTGAGAGAGACACATTGATCGGTTGCCTCCTGCAGGCACTCTGATCAGGGCCAGGGATTGAGTCTACAACCTAGGAACATTCCCTGGACTGTAATCAAACCAAGGACCCTTCAGTCCCCAGGCTGACACTCTATCCACTAAGCCAAACCAGCTAGGACACCATTCTGTTTTAAAAAGCAAGGACTAGCCCTGGCCAGTTTGATTCAGTTAGTTGAGTGTTGTCCTATGCACCAAAGGGTTACATGTTTGATTCCCAGTCAGAATACATGCTCAAGTTGTGAGTTCCCTGTCAGGGTGCAAGATGTTTCTCTTTCTCTCTCCATTTTCATTTCCTTTCTCTAAAATCAATAAAAACCTTTTTTTCTTTTTTTTTTTTTTAAAAAAGGAGTAATTATTTCTTTTAGACATTCTGATCTACTATTTGAATAGCTTTCTGAAGGAAAGTGGTTCTCAAGGTGTGGTCCCTTCGCTCATTAGCGGTATCATTATCATCTGGGAAATTGTAAATTCGAGCCCATCCCAGACCTACTAAGTCAAAAACTTAAAGGAGAAGAGATGTGAACCCAGCAACCTGCATTTTCACAGCCCTCCAGGTGACCCTGATGTTCACTCTAGTTTGAAAAACACTAAGAACCACAATGTTGGTTTATGAGAACAAAAGTCTGATGACTTCAATATTGAAATGCTTTTCTGCTAAGTATATCTGGGTGGAATGTGACTTTTTTTGTTGTTGCAAAGGTTTAAGCAATTTCTCTTTATAAGAAAGAAATATGAAAAGTATGAAGAATTTTTCCTTTTCAGATTTTTAGATTCCTTCCTTTTATTCCTTTATTTGTGAATTCAAAGATTGCTTGTTTGTAGCTTTTTTTCTTTGTAAGAGTACAGACAGACTCCTACATGCACATGTCAGTCTGTATAGGCACTATCACGTGTTTACTTTGACTCCTAGTTATATGTCCACAACTTCCCTGCTAGAAACAGTCCATCTCTTCTTGTGGTTCTCTGATGGTCCTGCTACACATAGTTCTCAGCATCTCATAACTATCGTCCCCAGAGCCCTGCAAAGCCTTTACCCAGAGTCCAATGTCATCTAACTCCACGTTCAACGTTTCTTCCAATTAATGATGTGAAATGTAAAAGTGTAAAAGCCCTACTTGAGTTTCTTGAAGGTGGCAATAACGAAGCACTGAAGAAATCGTTGAGGGACTGGGCCTAATTGAAATGCAGCAGGTACAGTAGTGAGGGTACCTGAGCCTCACTGTGCCACGTCTCCGGTAATCAGCAGTCCCCAGTCTCCCCACACTAATTGACAGAAGACGTGGTGCTGCTGAGTGCACACATAGCGCATGATAATGGAGTCTGCACATGCTGCTCTTCCTGCCTGACTTGTCTCATTATCGACCTTGAACCGTCAAAGGTCAGAGGATGGTGCTGCTTTCATGAACATGACAGGTGTCTGAGGAGCTTCTCTCTGTAGTCTAGCAATTTGGTAGCTGTCTTATCCTGTACATGAATTAGTGATCTGATGCTTGAGATATGATAGATGAAAAGAATGTCAGCTCTGGGTAGGGATGTAGTTCTAGGCATCTGTATTAGCCTCATCACTAACCCAGACTGGGAAGTGTGTGTTGTAGGGGTGCCTTTTTTCCCAGAGAAAGAATAAGTCAACATGAAGTCTTTACATCAAAAGAACATTTTCCTAAAAAATTGCTATCTATGGTATTAACATTGTTTACCAAGGTATTAACATTCACAAGTCAATTTCTTTCTACCAAGTAGACATTGACATCTGACACTTTTCCATTGTGGCCATAATGATAATAAATGTTTTTTGATAAAACAAATCAATTAATAACCTCTCTTGAGCATCCCTTATGTGCTGAAAACTATCACAGGCACTGTAAAGGGGTGCAAAAGAGACAGAAGATGTTATGCTGCAGCATATACTGTATATGACACACACCAAGGTATCTCAGTATAAATACATTATTTAAATAAAGATCATCAAAGACATGTACGTGTAAGCATCTATTTATGTAAAGGGAACAGTGAAACTGGCATTGTCATTTGGCAAAGATCTGAGAACATTTATAAGCAACACACAAATGGCCTCCCTTCTTATGGGTGAGCTACAGACCAGAGGAGGGAATTGGAAGGTGAGTAAATGAGAAAAGACATCTTAATTAGAGACAGAATTGTGCAATGCTGGGTTTTGGTCCCGTTTTTCAAAGAGAGAAAGCATCCAATTAGGGAGAAGGAAAAGAAGGATAATTCTTACCAGAGGCAAAATCCTGAGAGAGAGACAAAGAGTTTTTTGGCTTTTTGTAATTGTCACTGAGAGTTCTTTCTTCCTTGTCCATTTGTAAAATTCCTACCTAATTTAAAATTGCATTGCAGAATTCACCACTCTATTCAGGTATGTCTGAGCCACCCAGGAGCAAAGTTAATCACTCCTTCTCTGTCACTTCTCTATGTTGTTGAATTACTTGTAGTATCACTTATGTTATAGTGGGCTGTAATTATTTAGCCCCACATCTATCTCCAGTGTATGATACAGCTTGGTTGAATACATCATGGTAAGGTTGGAGACAGTGTATGAATTTTGAATCAGATGAATTGGAGTAGAAATTATATCTTTATGTTTCACTAATAGTTAATATGTATGGTTGAGGAGGACATGTTATGGATGTTTCACACATGCGTTTAGTTAAAATTGTCATGAAAATATGTTCCTTCAAAAATATGGATACATTTAATTTGTATTAACATATCCAAGACCAGAATAGAATATTATTCCTCTAAGATTAATTTTCTTATATTTTAAAATAGCTATTATGATTACTGTAAATATAGACATTTCTATGAGATACTATAGAAATATGAATATTATTCTTTCAACATAGCCATTGAACAGGACCTATACAATTGCTCCATTGATATTTGTATACATAGGGCTTTTCTAAAGCATCTCTTGAAATAATAGAGCTTATATAATATTCTTAAATTTTTTTATTGTAGCAAAATATACCAGCTAGAGACTAAATGTTTGTATCCTCCCACAATTCACATGACAAAACGTAACCCCCAACATGATGGTTTTATGAGATGGGGGCCTTTAGGAGGCGATTAGGTCATGAGGCTGAGCCCTCCTGAATGGGTTCAGTTTCTTTATGAAAGAGACTCCAGAGAGCTCCTTTGCCTCTCGCACCATGAGAAGACACAGCAAGGAGATGGTCATCAGTGAACCAGAAAATGGGAATTGACCGGACCCCCATCTGCTGTTGCCTTGATCTTGGACTTCCCAGCCTCCAGAACTGTGAAAATAGGTATTGTTTGTAAGCCACCCAGTTCATACAGTATTCTCTTATAGCAGACAGAAATAAGACAATATATAACATAAATTTACCATAATTAAATTTTTAAAATATACTTAGTTCACTGGCACTAAGTAATTCACATCGTATTTCAACCATCACATCATACATCTTCAGAACTCTACATCTTGCAAAACTAAAATTCTGTATTTATTAAATAACTCCACATTTCCTCCGCCCTCAGTGAGTGATAACCTTTAATATACTTTGTGTCTTTATGGATTTGATTTCTCTAGGTATTTCAAAGATGTAGAATCATATACTGTTTGTCCTTTTAGTGACTGGCTTGTTTTACTTAGTATTATTTCCTTAAGACTCGCCCATTTATAATGATGGACACATGGGTATGACTACCTTTTGTCTATTTTGAATAATGCTGCCATGAACATGACTTTACAAATATTTCTTTGAATTTCTGCTTTTACTTCTTTGGGATATATATATATATCTAGAGTAGAATTATTTAATCATATGGCAATTCTATTTTTAATTTTTTGAGGAATCTTAACTATTTTCCCTAGAGACTGTATCATTTTATTTTTATTTAAAAATGTATTTGCATTGATTTCAGAGAGGAAGGGAAAGGGAGAGAGAGGTAGAAATATAAATGATGAGAGAGAATCATCGATCACCTTCCCCCTGCAGGCTTCATACTGGGGATCAAGCCCGCATCCTGGGCAAGTGTCCTGACTGGGAATGGAACTGGGACCTCCTGTTTCATAGGTCGATGATCAACTCCTGAGCCATGCGGCTGGGCTGGCTGTACCATTTTGAATTTCTATCAGTACTGCACAACTATTTCAATTTCTTCACATCCTTGCCAATACTTTTTATTTTCTGTTTTTTGTTTGTTTGTTTTATGTGTGTTTTAAATAGTAGCCATTATAATGGGTGTCAGACCTTGTATAATATTCTTTTGATTATCTTCAGTAATTTTTCTCTTTTGTGATTAGACTTGATGATTGCAAAAAGTGGTATCATTGGTAGACAAGTTTCTGAATAATACTATGGCAAAATGTAAGTATAAAGGAAGGAGAACCTTAAAAATACAGGTCATATACATTTTTTAAAATCCTCACTTGAGGATGTCTTTTCATTGATTTTTAGAGAGAGAGGAAGAGATAGGGAAATATCAATGTGAAAGAGACACATTGATCGATTGCCTATAGTACACACCTCAACTGGGGATCCAACCCACAATCTAGCTATGTGCCCTGACCATGAATCAAACCAGAAATTTTTGGCACATGAGATGACACTCCAACAAACAGAGCCACTTGGCCAGGGCATAACTCATGTACTTTTTTGCAAGAATAAAAAACTATTTCAAATCATGCTTCTTTCCTGCTAACCTCTAGCCTCATTTCTACTGTCCTTCCTGATTGATTCCTAACATAAGCCATTAGATGGGCCTGAGCAAGGCAGAATTCCTAGGGGCTTTGGGGAGTGGTGCCTGGAATAGGTGTCAGAGCCTCAGGGTGTTGAGGAGTGCATCACATAAAGGGTGGCACCAGGCGGAGGCCCCATGCAGGACAGTGTCATCTCAGCAGGAAGGGGGAGGCATCTGCATCATGGTGTCTGGGAGAGGAGTGTCCGAGTCCAAGCAGGAAAGCAGAGTGTCTGTCTGTGCGATTTAGTGGTGGTAGAAGCAATGGAAGATTGGCCACATTTAAAAGAGAATTATCTAACAAATAATAAGTTGAAAAAAATGGAAGTCAGTTGTTCACTCTCAGAGGCAGGAGTTACAAATTTGGAAATAGAGAAAACAAAAATGAACCCCTTAAGGTTAAATTATAATAGGTGCTATTAGTGTGAAATTGCAGTTTTCAATGTATATAATTACTAGAGGCCCAGTGCACAAAAAGTCATGCACTCAAGGGTAGGGGGTCCCTCAGTTCAGCCTGTTCCCTCTTTTATTCCAGGAGCCCTCAGGGATGTTTGACTGATGGCTTAGGCCAGCTCCCTCTGGCCTCCCTCTGTGGGAGGTGACTGGCTGGCCCATTAGGGGACAGTGCTGGCAAGCAGCCAGAGCTACACCTCCGCCCCCCCCCACCTATCACCCCTCCACCATCACTGATTGCCACCACTCTCCCCCATCGCCATCCCCTTCCTCTGCATGCTGGCACATGCCTTGGCTAGCCTGGTGCTGCCTGCTTCCCAGCCCCAACCCCCATGACTGGTTGTTTGGTCGATATGCCTATTACACTTTTATTATATAGGATGATAGAAATAAACACAGGTGTGAATGTGTATCTGAAGCTCGGTCCATTGAGAGAACCCAGTACAGAGACAATCTAATAATTATGAATACACCAAATGCCCAGATTATGATTTATGAATTCCTTTCTCAAGTACCAGAACTCTCTGGAGAAATGATTGATTTCAGGGTGTGGACAGGGAAAGTATATAGATGGTCTTACAATATTTTGTTGTATACAAAGTAAAGTGTTTAAAGAATGGTAGAAACACATCAAGCTGTAATGTAAGTCACCTTGAAAAGGCTCCAATGGCCAAGACCAAGACAATTTAGCAACAACAATAATAAAAATAGTGATAGATTATAACCAATTGAATATATATCTATGAGTACATGCTGATATAAATAAATAAAGAGAATAATCAATGAGGAGGAAAGAAGGTTTTCTTGCAACAGAATACTAATTTAAAATTGTACAAAAGAGATTGTGCTAGAAAACCACCATTAGGCAACTCTGACCATGATAATTAATTCAACCAAAAAAATGTCAATGGATGCTAAAAATGAATGGGTGAAATTTGTTTTAAATTTGTTTTAAATATGTTTTATTGATTTTTTTTACAGATAGGAACGGAAAGGGATAGAGAGCTAGAAACATCGATGGGAGAGAAACATCGATCAGCTGCCTGCTGCACACCTCCTATTAGGGATGTGCCCAAAACCAAGGTACATGCCCTTGACCAGAATCGAACCTGGGACCTTGTCTGCAGGCCAACGCTCTATCCACTGAGCCAAACCAGTTAGGGCTGAATGGGTGAAATTTGATGAGGTACTGGATACTCACAAATTCAAAGTGTCTCCTTTTACTTATGCAGAAAAACATTGCAATGGAGAAATCTGGCAAACAAAACCTGTATCAAGCAACTGAAGTTAACATCACCAGTAATGAAACGTAACAAGATCATGTGCTGTATGCTGAGATGCAATCAGAAGAATCCAGCATCACTCTGTGCTCTTCTTATCCTGAATATAATTACTAGAAAACTTGTGTTAAACTTAAACTGAGGTTATTCCATAAATTAAATAGCCAATAATTTTCAAGTGTCACAAATTTAAAAGTCAAAGGAAGACAGAGGGACTATTCCAAAGTGAATGTAACTTAAGAGCCATGTCAATTACATGTACTTTGTTTATCTGAGGAGATTTTTTTTTTTCTACAAAGGCATCAGGACAATAGGTGACTTGACTGGAATTTGTGGATTAGATGGCAATAACCACTTCCATTGATGGTTGTATGGTGGTTAGAGAGAAGAATATCTTTATTTGTATTCAGGGATAATGGAATGTTATGACATCAACTTACTCTTAAATACCCCAGGAAAAAAACTATTAGTAATATTCTTGCAAAAATTATTTTAAATACTAAATAGAAAATATATGTAAGTGGAAAAAATGGTAGATATTCACTGGAAAATGAAGCCTTCCAGTGACCAGTTTGAAGGCAATAACATTTAGAATGTAACGGCTCAGATGTCCTTAAAAATCATTGCTTGTATTTAAATGTCACTCATATCTCCTTTAAAAATTTTAAGATATCAGTAATCATGCAGAAAAACCATGGATAAAGTTAGCCAATAAAACGCTAACTGAAACTACAACCAAGACCATCAGTAGTAAGTCATGTCTGATATGATGCAGTAAGAATGACACTTCTCTGTGTTACTCTCCCAAATTCACAACCAAAGTCTAATCATGAGGAAACACCAGAAAACACAAATTGAGGGAGGGACATTCTACAGAGTGCCTGACGAGTGCTCTGGGAAGTGTCAAGATCATGAAATACAAAGAAAATGAGAAACTGTCACAGAAGACTCAGGACGTGGTCACAAATTGTGATGTGGTGCCCTGAACTTGAAACTGGAACAAAAAATGGCATTAGTGGAAGAACTGATGGAATCCAAATACAATTTGTAGTTTAGTTAGTAGTATTGTACTTACGTTAAACAAATCTACCAAATGTGAACATCAGGGAAGCTGGAAATGAGTATACGGGAATTCTCTTTACTCGCTTTGCAACTCATCTGTAAGTCTAAAATTACTTCAAAATAAAAGGTAAAAAATATGTATATACAAACCAGAAATGAAGTTGTAGGAAATATTTAATATTTGTTCTCTTAGGGATGCAAATGAAATATCAATGGAATATATTCGCATTATTTCATTAGCCAAATATACATGTGACCCTATTATTTGACTCGCAATGACAAGTACAAACCCAGTCTATAACCAGAGATAACAAATTTGGGTTTTATTTCTTTAAACCAAGAAGATATTTTAATAAATATTTTTATTACGCTGACCTCTGCTGGCCTGTTGTTTTTTTTTAAAGGTTGAATCTACCTAGTTTGAATGTATAGGATTCTATCTCTCCCTTCCATTATTTTATTTCCTTCTTATTTTACTTTATTTTATTTTATTTTATTTTATTTTATTTTATTTTATTTTATTTTATTTTATCCTTACCTGAGGATATGTTTATTGATTTTAGACAGAGAGGAAGGGATACATATATTGAGGGAGGAAGAGAGAGAGAGAGAGAGAGAGAGAGAGAGAGAGAGAGAGAGAGAGAGAGAGAAAGAGATTCTATTGAAGAGTTGTCTCACATATGCACCCCAAATTTGAACTTACATATGTGGCCTCACATTATATTGTTATATAGTTAACCTTTGGTTGATCCCCTTTGAAGACAAGGATTTTATTCTTGGTTATGTAAGTCACATGCCCAGAAGAGCACATGGGTCCCTAGTGCTGCTGCTATAAAAAGGAAGGAACTCTTACCATTTGTAACAGCATGGATGGACCTGGAGAGCATCATGCTAAACGAAATAAGTAAATTGAAGAAAGATAAATATCACATGATCTCACTCATTTGTGGAATATAATGAACAACATAAACTGATGAACAAAAACAGATCCAAAGACAGAGAAAAATTGATCAGACCATCAAACCTCAGAGGTAAGGCAAGGGAGAGTGGGAGGGGAAGGGGGCGAGATCAACCAAAGGACTTGTATGCATGAATATAAGCCTAACTAATGAACACAGACACCAGGGGTTGAGGGTATAATGGAGGGATGAGGGGGCAATGGGGGGATAAAGACACATATGTAATACTTTAATCAATAAAGAAAATAAAATTTTAAAAAAAGACAGAAAAGTTATACACAAAATGGAGAAGTTGGTTGTATTGGAATGATGTGATTATGAGCAATTTAATCTATTTTTTAAAGTTTCTTAGAATAATTTTCTTTTTTAAAAGAATAATGAAGGCACAGATCATGTTTTTGTTTGCTTGTTGTGGGGAGAGAGACACACACATGAACAAAACCTTCAGAGACACCTGACAGTTGCTGATTCCACTAATGGGAGGGAGGGTGTGCCTCTTGAGGGGCTAGGGATGAGGTGTGATTCTTGAGACTTATAGTACTTCTTGGCTAACAGCAGCCTGTTCTTGGTTCTGGGTAGAAATCTCTTTGGCCCAGAGCAAGTAAGAATGATTTTATTATCTTCAGCTTCTGCAAGGAGCTGCAGTTATTTCTCAAGGTCAGGTCAGAGAGAGTCTTAAGGATGAGTAATTACAGTCCTCTGAGGGCATTCCATCCTGGCAGCGGTTTATAACCATGTAAAGATGATAATAAAATAATTCCAAATAAATAAACAGTGGGTACGTAAGTGCCCTCAGAGATCAGTAAATCTGAACATGTGAACTGCCAGTGCAAGGAGCAGATAAAACTTTTTCTTCTAATGTCCTGATGCATTAAGAGGATGTCAGCATTATTTCAGGGTTTTAGAAAAAAAGAAAAGAAGAGACTAGTGGCTCTCAATCAAAAGCTGAACAAAGCTCCCAATCGTTAAAAAAAACTCTAGACTGTGACCAATTTTGTTGATGCAAGAGATAGTTGTTGAGTCCCTACTATGTGCTAGGTATCCTTTTTTAAGACTGAAGATACAGCAGTGTATACAAAATTCCATGCCTTGATGATATTTACATTCCTGTGCGATAAGTTAAGACAATGAACATGTATAATTAAAAATAGCAGGTTGGAAGACTGTAAGTACCAAGGAAAACAGTAAAGTGTGGTGTGAGGGCAAGAGACAATTGTGGGAGAAAAGTCTGACAGTTTAGGGTAGGGGGCCAGAGAAGGCCTCCAAGGAGGTAAAAATTGAGTAAAGAAAGACCCAAAGAAGGTGAAGGAATAAAACATGTGGAATTTTGGTAGAATAACATTTCAAGAAAGAGAATTGCAACTGCAAGGGTCCTGGAGCAGGAACTTGTCTGGTATATCTGAAGAACAACAAATAGCCAGTGAAGGTAAAGCAGAGAAACTGAGGGAAAACAGAAGGTGAAGTCAGGCCTGTGTTGTGGGGTCAGATTGTGAAGCCTATTTGGTCATTGTAAGGATGTTGGCTTTTATTCTGAGTGAAATGGGAGGTCACTGTAGGATTTTGAGCCCAGAAATGAGATTTTAACTTACACTTTACCAGAATCTGATGATTGATTGCCAGTATGAGATGGTCATCCTGAAAAGTATATGTGGTTATATTCTGCTGTGTCTTGAAGGCATATCGGTTATTGATGGTATGAAAGAAGTAGAGGAATTGGTGGTTATGCAAGAATTTTTAGTCCAAGCAACTATGGATGGATTTTTCCATTTATTGAGATAGGAAAGGGTATAGAAAGAGCATAGCAAGAGCAGTGTTATTGGAGATCAGGTGCTTAGTTTTGGATGTCTTTTGAAATGGCTTTGAGATAAACCAAGTAATTGCAATATCAAGTAGAAAGTTATACATGAAAATCTGGAGTTCAGAGGGAAGTTCTTTGAAGTTATATATTTGAGATGTAAATGTAGGGTTATCCATTTATAAAACCTTGAGACTGGGTGAGATCAAAGAAATAATTGTGGACAAAAGGAAAAAGTCCAAGGAGAGATTCCTCTGATACTACAGCTTTTAGAGACTGAAGATAAGGAATCTTTTCAGCAAAGAAAACTGAGAGGGGTAGCCATTGAGGAAGGAGATGACCCCAGGAGTGTGATCTTCTGGAGGCAAATAAGAAATTATCTTTAGGGGACAAGAAAGGTCAGCTGTGTCAAGAATTATTGACATGTCAAATAAAATTGAGGACTAAGTATTAATTCTGGGATTTATAATATGTAGGTTATAGATAATACTATGGTTTATTATAGGGAGCGGCTCTAGAGTTAAGCCTTAGAGTGACCTGTAGCAGAGCCACAAACAAGTCCTAGCTTAGAGAACAGAACCCTCTTTGAATAATTAAGCTTAACCTTATGGACACTCCCTAGATCCTTCCCAGGTAGCTAATGGGCTGTAGGAGGTGCAGCAAGTGCTGCCAAAATGAATGAAACTCACAAGACCATTGTAACTATGTTGACCACTACCTTGTTTTTTCTCTGACTATAAAATAAAGCCTCAGCTTGCTGACTGGATCCTTCTCTGTAGCCTCATTCAGGCACAAGAGATCCACCAAGTCCCAGCTATATTCTCTTTGTCTGACTTTTCTTTAATCCTTCACCACCCCTCCTCAGGCTCACTGAACTCTTGGCTGTGCTGGCACAGCACAGTTTATAAGTTTGGTAAACAAAAACACAAACAATTACATGAGATAAGTTGTATACAGTGAGTATTGGCAACTCCTTTGTGGGATTTTGCTGTAAAAAGGAGAGAAATTAAATAACTAAAAGAGAGATGGAAAGTACTGTTTTTTACTTAGGATATAGAAAGATAAAAAAAGACCATTTCTATTCTTACCACACCAAGAACAAAAACCGATGTAATCTGAAAATTCACACTTTTTCTTAAAATATTAGAGAGTTGAGGTCTCAGAACAAAAATGTTAAGTAAATTGTACATAAAGACTAGGGACTCCAAAAAGAGATAGACTTCATACAATCTTGGGAGAAGACTCCAGCTAAAAGGTTTACTAAATTCTGAAAGCTGAATTTGGGCTAGCATGAGATAGGTCAATAGAAATTACCCAAACTGAAACACAAAAAGAACAAAAGGAGTAAAATAAAACAAGGAGAGACTCCAGGAGCTTTGTGATAATAACAAAAGGTTAATTAATTAGAATATAAGAAGGAAAAGAAAAATGTACAGGACAGAAGAAATATTTAAAGTTATAGTGGACAAGAGTTTTCAAAAATCAATAACATACACAAAAAAGAGGCTCAGAAAATACTACTATGCTAAATAAATACTCTTCCTTCCAGACATATCTAAAAAGTTTTCATTCAAATTGTTGAAAATCAAAGATAATGACAAAAGACATTATATACAAAAGAGCAAACATATCTTTAAAAAACTATTAATCTAGAAAACAATTGAGTGATATTTTTAACATGCTAAAGACAAAACAAAGAAAAAAATTGCCAACTGAGAATTTTAAACCCAGGGAAAAATAAGGAAAGATAAGCACTTTTTTTTTTCAGACCAGCAAAAAATGAGAAAATGTATTGTAGCAGTGTATAAGAAATCTCAAAGGATGAACTTGGCAAAGGATTATAATATCATAGAAAAACTTGGATTTACACAAATAAAGAATATGAACAATGAAATACATGATAGTGAATATAAATTTATTTATTTTTCTTAATTTTAATTGCTCCCTTAATGAAAGAGGAGTATAAATGTATTGTGTGTTTATATCACATGCAAAGTGAAATGAATGACAATAATAGCATAAAGAAAGATTGGGGAATGTATTGTTGTAATATCTTTAAACTACATGAAACTGATATTATTAAGTATGTATATTGTAAGCCCTAAGGCAACAACAAAACTTTTTATAATAATAAGCCAAAGGTGGAGATAAAATAGAATCATAAAAATGCCTGATCTAAAAGAAGGCAGAAAAAAATTGTTCTCTTGTCATTGCTTCATGCCTTTCAGTGGGTTTATTCCAAACTAGAGGCTCATTGCACAAAGATTCATGCAATAGGCCTTCCTTCCCTTGGCTGCCAGCACCAGTTTTCCTCTGGCACCCAGGGCCCAGGCCTTTGGTCTGGCCACAGTAGAGAATCCAAGCCTTGAGGTTTGGCTTCTTTGCTCTGGCTTCAGCCCCTTACCGAGGCTGGCCATACCCACTTCAGGGTGGGGGGGTCCCTGCTGGGGTGTCTGGCCAGCCTGGGTGAGGGGATGATGGCTGTTTGCAGGCTGGCCAGGCCCCCCAGTGGAGACTCTTACTCCATGGGGGTGTGACCAGGCTGGGTAAGGGGCTGAAGGCCATTTTCAGGATGGCCAGAGCCACTTTAGGGTGGGGGATCCTACTCAGGTGCCTGGCCAGCCTGTGTGAGGGGCAGAGGGCCATTTTCAGGCTAGCCACACTCTCCTTCCTCCCCCCATGCCCCAGGTTCCCAGCCACTCCTCCACTGGTGATCAGGGTGGGGGAAAGCTTGGCTTCCTCTGTCACTGGAGGCAACCCAAGCCTCCAGCTCTGTGGCTGCTGCCATCTTTGTTGGGTTAATTTGCAAAGTCACCCTGATTGACTGGCGGGCATAGCAGAGAGGGATGGTCAATTTGTATGTTTCCCTTTTATTAGTGTAGATAGCAAATAGAGTACATTCTAAAAAGGATTTAAGTTTTAAAAAGTTTCATTCTCTACTCTTAAACTCTACTTACCACATTCCAGGTTGTCCCTTTGTGACTGTCCAGCCACATCTCAAGCTATTGTGTTCTCACTGACTGGTGACTTCTTTTGTTTCCTTTTAGCATCCAGCTCCTCCCTGAATCAGAGCCTTTGCAGTTGATGTTCTCTCGACCAGGAATATTCTCTTCTGACCTTTTTACATGCCAAATTCTCCTCACCCTTCACATTTGAATTTACATGTTAATCTCCTCAGGAAAGATTTTCTTCACCCCAGAAACTTAAATTACGTCAAGCTCTGTAATTATCCTTCAAAACATTTATTAAAATTAAAATTATTTATTGTTTTAGGATCTCAGCAATGGCACCTGCCTTTAGAGTTCTGATCATTTCTAATTATTCTTTTCTGTTCTATAATCTTAATAAAAGTGTGGATCTTGTCTCTCTTGTTTATCACATATCCCAGTGCCTAACATAGAGTAGGAAATCAATTAATTGAATAAATGAATTAAAGAGAAGAAGCATTCTATTTAAAATATGAGAGAAACAGTTGTAAAGCATTGTTCTGATTATAAAATAAAAGCAA
>PVJC01039359.1:0-16220 GCA_004026665.1 Murina feae | reverse complement strand
CACACACACACACACACACACACACACAAAAGGCGCCTGGCAGACTGGGGCCATCATAGGACATCCATTGAGGGGTCCCAGACTGTGAGAGGGCACAGGCCAGGCTGAGGGACTCCCTCCTCCCCGAGTGCACAAATTTTTGTGCATCGGGCCCCTAGTTATTCAATAATTAGTAGTTTACCTTGCCCTGTAGGTAAGAAAAAGGTTATAGCCTCTAATTCAAATTCTCTAGTAGTTAAAGGGAGTGGGTTGGGAACAAAAATATATCTTGAGTCTGAGGGGCATCAGTTGCTTTTAGCTCAAAATAATCTGAGAATCACTCAGGCATATCTTGGGATGGCTCTTTGTGAATGCCCATAAAGGTAACTTCCTGAAGAAGTACTGTTAAGATGAACTGAGAGAATATATGTAAGGCATTAACATAGTGCCTGGAAAATTGTAAGTGCTCATTGGTTGTTAGCTCGTATACATTTAGGATGAGTATTTTCAAGTCTGAATCATTTCGTTTCAGCTGTGTGGAGAGGATTGCTTCTACTGCTTAGGATCAGGTATATTCTCTGAGGGAGGAGGAAGAGGTGCAGGAAGGTAGCTCAGTCAGTTCTGAAGACCATCTCTTACCATGTGAAGGAAGATTCACAGAGTCTAGATGGTGTAGACACACTTGCTATTGGTCTTATACTGTGGGAAGTGAGTCTTCTCTCAACAGCTGTCACACCTCATCCTGCCCATGGATGGATCAGCAGATGGTACTTTAAGGTTTTGCTGAGCATCATCCAAGCACCAGTCTCTTTATCATCAGCCAGGTATACTTTCATACCTGGATCACAGGGGTGTGTGTGGTGGGGAGGGGTGGCAGTTTCTTGACACACAGAGAGGTGGTATGGAAGGAAAGCCCCAGCATTGGCATTTCAGTGGAACTAAACAGAGCGGCAGACACCCTATTACATAGTGTCAGAGGTAACAAGACACTTAGAGTACTTGAAGTCTACTGACAATGTGTTCCAACACTTCATTTGACTTAGAATGATCTTAATTATTTAAAATCACTTGAGTAAAACAGATCCAGCCATTTGCAGAAGACACATGGGCCATAAAATGCATTAAATGAGCCCAGGGAAAGTGCCTCCAGGAAATGCAAAGCATTTGCATTAGCTCTTCATTCTCAGATCTGGGGAAGAACCACCTCTTTAGCCAATGAAGGGGTTGATGCTGAGTGTCATTCAGTTAGCTAAGTGGGCAGCTCCAAAGCCATACAGTTCATCATTACTCTGGTGCACCTTTCCATGGTAATAATAAACAGTGGAGACAGTGCCTCCTGGTGAGAAAGAACTTGGGGAGGTGGAACAGATGTCCTGTTATCTTTCTCCTTTGGACATGACAGATGAGAAATGGATCCAATTATACCAGTGGAAGAGAAAAGCCCTTTAAGATGGCTGCAATCTATAGGGCTGTCTGTGGAGCCACAGAGCAGCACCATGGGCATTCATGCAGTACCTTCCAGAGTAGCCATGGTAACCATAGACATGCTCCAAGAAGTCATACCCTGGACCACCCATCACTTGGGAAAGGAAGCATGAGGATGGGAAGAGCTACTACTGAGCCCAGCAGAAGGTTTCTGTTGTCTGTGCAACCACTGTGGTTATGGACAATTCACCTTCATCACAAAAGATTAAATTTTTAAAAAGTCTTTCATTTTAATTCCAATTTGTCAAAGGAAGATTAAATACTTACTTGTTCAATGATGTTTTAAGTATTTTCCATGCATACTGATGGATGATTATTCCACATTAAGGTAAATGATGAGCATATGTCCTAAAGGAGCTTTCTCTAAATTTGGTTTTGTAGTACATTGTAAGTGGAGCTAAAAAAATAAAAAAACAACATTCCTTGTCAAAAAGATTTGGGCAATCCAACATTAAACAGGTATCTTCATGAAACAACCTCACAATCTTTATGACATATTTTATGGCTGTCCAATCACAGCATATAAAATATGGCATTTCCAGAGCTTATTTAACCAAGTAATACTTTTTATCTGGCATATTTGGTTGAAGAGGGAACAAGAGGGTATTTAAACTAGCATTTTGCAGAACCCCCTTTGAAAAAGCCTTCTTTGGAGTTCATTAGGAATAGTTAAGATGGGAACTGGAGAAAACAAATCACACAAATTAGCACTATAAAAGTGGTTTGGATTCAGCTGCTCAATTTAAGGCCAGAAAGACCATTGCTTGCATTTTCTCCAGGTGTAAAATGATGACAATGCCTCAGCTTTGAATTTTTCATAAACTCCTCTATGGGTGTGGCCAACATTGCTCTGGCTTCCTTAATGTTTCCATGTCATCCTTTAAGTCATGATAATAAACTAGAAGCAGAATGGTAAGTTTTCTAAGTAGGAGCTGCTAAATGAGAATAAAACTTACCCAGTGGTTGACATATATGCTACTTTGTATTTCAGAGGGCTTAATTTCAAATGACACTTTCAAAAACTTTGTTGAAAATCATCATCTGCTAAGAAATAGGTCTATGCTCTGTTCAATTAAATAGGTAATGCATTCATCCCCCAGTAATCTTTGCAGGGATAATACAGCACATTCCCAATCAGAGTTGTGATAAAGAAATTCTGCCTCAGAAAGCATATCCCAAGTAAAGTAGGATTCATGGCTCTATAATTCCCCAATGAATGCCTGGGAAATATACTCAATTACATGTTTTCAGACCGCTAATAATCAAATCAGCCTAGAAATCCTCTGCTTTGATTGTATTCCATGGCACCAAATTGAGAGCAGACCTCTAGTTCAATATTTAATGAATCTTCTTAGGAAATCTTCACTGATAATGAAAAGGACAATGGAACCTGCAGGGCAGCAGGCTTACAACCAAAAGTGCTGCAAGGGGGCTTGGTGGGCAGGAACTAAGAGGAAGGCGCTCACTCTGAGGCTCCTGTGGGTGAGCAGGGAGCTTTCGAGTCTGCCAAACCCACAGCAGTTCCAGGCCTTCGAGAGTTGCCTCTTTTGCACAGGGCAGGGCTGCAATGTCTCAGGAGATGAATGCATGCAGGTGACCCGGTAGAGGGGTCAGGCGGAGGGAGGGAATGCTGCACCTGTGTGATCTGGTCTGAGAGGTAAGGGACTGAGATCCAGGCTCTGCCCCAAGCTCTGCTGCCATTTACCATCCTTCCGAGAGTGTCTGGGCACAGAGCGGCAGTCCCTGCCTTTCACACGGCACCTTGTGAATCACAAGCCCAGAAAATCTCGGGGCCACTGGGTCTGCTAATGCACTCGCATATATCGCACTGAGGGCTGCCAGCTGCGGTGACTCCCCACGAATCTTGTTACTTGGAGGTAAGTGTGCTGGAGAAGTAAGTGCTGTTATTTGAATAGAAACATTAATCACCCAAATTAAGTGGGAAAAGCCTGGTCTAACGTAGTAAAAACATTGAAGGGAAAGGAAGAGGTGATAGAAGATGTGGGGAAGAATATTCTCATGTTCATGTGACTCTGTGGTTGTGAGCAGGAATTCAAGCTCAACATTTCTAGTCCAGTGTTGCAATAGTCTTGATGCAGTGATAATATAATAACAGCACCCTTTTATTTCATCTTTACTATAAACAGGCATGGTTATTCATTTCACTCATTAGGAAACTGAGGTTCTTAGACATTGAGCAACTCACTCAGGGTCCTACAGCTAACTGGCAGTAGAGCATGGTCTTCTAACTCCAGTAAAGGGAGCTCTTAAGCACAAAGCTGTACTGACAATGAATCATAATGTTGGGGTTGAAGGGGTTCATGGATTTTAAGGAACAGAATACGTATTTCTTGCTGTCATGGAAGAAATATGTATGCTTAGGAACAGAAAATAGAGAAAAGTATTTCAAATAGTTAACTGGATGTTTCTAGGGGATGTGGAGGAGCTGGAAAGGGGAAATGTAGGAGAGTGCTGAGGCATTTCACAGAGGCCCCTAAATAAACCTGTGCTTTGCCCCTATGTCACTCTGCCTCTATCCACCGCTATGAGGACCAGCCTCTTGATACCTGCACAGGTCTACCTGTAGTTAGTCAGGAAACTCAGGTTTATCCTCCCCTCCCAAATCTGATTTTAGAGTGTTACTGGGAGATGAAACCATGGTATCACTGTGCATATATCACCTGCTGCTGCATGCAGAACTAAGAGAAGGATGCTCACTCTGAGACTGTAGGATAAAAACATACCTTTTAAACTGATTTATATACTTGATCTCTATGTCATTTTGAGCTTCTTGGATGTTGCCAGAGAGCAGAGACACATCTGAAATGGCGATTGCTCGTCGTTTTTGTGGGACTAATTATGCTTCCTCCTTTGGGAAGTCAAGCGGAGTATGGCAGTGCAGATCCGGGTGCCCTTACACATCTGTGAGGTCCAGGGAGGTCCAGTCTCAGCAGCAGCATTTGACCCTGGAAACTGTGCAGTCAACTTGGTGGGCTCCTCCCACCATGGGTTGTTGTGGGGATTCTCCTAAAGAGGCACATTCATCCTCTCAGGGGAATGCTGGCATTCCACTCTCGTCTGTCCTGTGTGGGGCAGGAAGGCTTTGGTCTTAGCTCAGGTTCTTTAGAAACAGGCCTGGGAGAATGCTCTTTGGCAAACACCTGAGGGAGGGAGGGAAACAGGATGAGGGAGGATGGGAGCCCAGCGAGGATGTGGTCTCCAGCATGATCCTCAGGGGTCTGCAGCCTAAATCATACGCATCTGGAGGCAAAGGACCAGGCTCTTACATCCCCACACTGTTCCCCTCATCCTGAGGGGAGCTAACCTTGGCCGCCTCCCCAGAAGCCAGAGTGAGGTGCAGGTACAATAGCAGCAAGGAGATCTGAAGAGGGCTCCTGCTCCAGATTCACAGCAAGGAACACTCCCTCCACCCTCCCAGGGTATGGTGGAGGGATTTAGCATAAAATACAATCTAACATACCTCTGTTAGGTGGAAGGCTCTCCAGGCCCTGTGTTTCCTGCTTCCAAGAGAGAGGGTGGTTAGCTTGTGGGAGTGCCTCCCCAAGAAGGCCATGTCTGTGGTGTAAGGCTACTTTAAAGGGTCCCCTCTGGACAGACATCCTGCTGCATGGTGTTTCTCAGGTGTAAACTGACATTCTATTCCTCAAGGACCCATCTCCACATGAGCCACAGGAAGAGGCAGCAGCTTTTGCACATTTTAAATTCACTCTCACAGCCAAGAGAATAAAGATTCTTCCTGCCTCTGTACATGTCAAATAGCAAATGTTATAATACAGGCAACTCATACTTCCCTCACTTTCCTGTACTTAAATATTTAATTCCTGTTGATATACAATTTAACTTACATCAGCCTTCCTACAATGGTCTTGTAAAACTGCAAAACCTCTTCCCCAGGGAAAATGGTCCCTTTGAAAGAGATTTCTTCACCAAGGATTGAAAGGGATGTGGGCAAAAATATAAAAGCTGGGGTGAAAAACGTGAAAGGAAAAGCTGGGGTGCTTACTTCCAAGTCTTTCCCAGGACATGAGTTCTGGTTCCCTTCTGGAAGGTTGCTGCTATCTTGCCCTTGTCTTATGTATTTTCCAGAATCCCAAATGTATGGCCACATGATTAATGTGTGGAATAATCATTAAAAATGCCATGCTTCACCGAATAATATCCTCTCTTCCCATTTTTTTCATGGAGTGATGTCCAATTAATTTCACATTGTATTTTGATGCCTATAACCAATTGATTGTTTTGACTCAGATCTTGTTATCTAGATAGAAATAATTATGGTAAATAGATGAGACTGTATAACCAAAATAGAGCTTTGATTTAGCCTTTCTGTGCATGTCAACACTGCTAATTTTTATGTCCCTTACTTAAATCAATCGTAGATTTTTTTTCTACAAATGATATTCATCCAGAACCCCATTTTATAAACTTGCTGGTTGTTTTATCAGGTTGGAAAAGTTACCCAATGTTTTTAGCCATGACATTTGCAATTTATAGTATATATGTCATTGGCTGCTATTCTTATTGCAATGATTAACTGAATTATACATTTTTTTGCATAAATAAAGGCAATTTCTAGAAAGATAGAAATGCCCACAAAGAGGAAGGATTTCTGCATCTCGTTGTGGGCCTCCGTGAGCCTTCCAGGTGCTCCAGGCTTTGCTCCAAGGCAGGAGCGTCCACCCCGTGGAATGCCTTCCCTTATACTGCCCAGAAGCTGTGGGAAGACAGATTCATAGTTCTTAATTTCAACTCCCAATATAAGCAGATATAATAGACTGATGATAAAAGTCTTGAAATACACTGTCAAACAAAAGGAATTTGATTTAAGGTAAGTGGAAATCAATATGACTCCAAAGAAACTATAAATCTTGATATTTCATAAACAAGTATATATGTTTATTATTACCCACTCAAACAGGTGAGCCATAATTACATTTAATGCCTCCTGGAAAGTAGCCAGATTTTTACTTGCTTAGAGGAAATGATGATTTATGCCCAGTAATAGAAAAGTGAGAAAAAATGCTGATTTAATTAATTTTGTCACTAGGATTTCTCCACTGAGGAAGAGTGAATTGGGAAACAGGTGGGAAGGATATTTCCTATATTTATTCATAAAAGTGATGTAAAATAGTCTACTGTGCTTTATTTATTTTGAGGTTGATTGTCTATCTTAAAGTTGTACAACCACTCTGGACATCATCAAATCAGGTCAGTTAACTCACCATCTGACTTCTCCAGTTGAGTACTCCTGGGCCAGGTCTATGGGCTTGAGGGCTGTTCATTCATTTATTAAGCAAATAGTTATTTGATGTTTATTACATAACAGGCTGTTCTGGTGCCAGAGATATGATGATGAACCAAATGGACAAAGTTGCTGCTATCATGAACTTACTTTCTAGTCCTTATGAGAAACAAGAAACAAGAAAACATATACAAATGTCACATGTTTTCAGATCAGGATAAATACAAGCAAGAGCCCTAGCTTATTTGGTTCAGTGGATAGAGCATTGGCCTTCTGACTGAAGGGTCCCAGGTTCGATTCTGGACAAGGGCATGTACCTCTGTTGCAAGCTCGATACCTGGACCTGGTGGGGATGCATGAAGGAGGCAACCAAACAATGTGTCTTTCTCACATTGATGTTTCTCTTTGTCTGTCTCTCCCCATCCCTCCACTCTCTGTGACCTTCCCCGAAACCAAAAAAATAAACAAATAAATAAAGGGAAAATAGCCTTAGGTGAAGATTAACACCAACAAATGAATACTATGAAGAAAATGAAACACAGCAAGAGGATAGAATATAAGGAAAGGGCATGCTATTTTAAAAGGACTCCCATGAGAGGCCACTCTGAGGAGGTAACCTTTGAGTAGAAACTCAAAATGACATAATCTATATGATTATGTGAAGTATGTAAATCTGTATGAATTTGAAAAGATGGGGCAGAGAGAATACCAGTGTATAGTCTTATCATGGACATGTGTTTATCTTGGGTGCTGTGATTTTTTTATTGGCATAAGCTCAGAGGAGTTCACTAAGTAATTATTCAGGTTGGGGATAAGGGAATAAGAGTGGGAGAGAAGACAAGATTTTAGTGCTGAAATGAACAAGAAGGTTCCAGAAGCTGGGTCCTGATGGGGTTAAAATCTGAGCTAGTAAGGCAGTCCCAAAGCTGGCTGTCAAATTTCACAAAAGGCAAAGAGGGAGCAGGTACCAGTAAGAAGCTAGAGCTGGAGTGAAGCCCATGAGTGCCATATTGATACAGAATTGGAATAAGGGGAGAGGAGAATATGGAACAGTTACTTTTCCTTAAGGCTTGTTTCACAGGTGTGCCAGGTGCACTGAAAAGGTTGAAAGGAAGGGGCCATGCAGCATGAGATCAAACAACCATCTGAACCCCAGAAGAGTCAATTCTAGTCAGGAGCTCTCCCTACATCCTGTAAAATGCTGAGTTGTGAGTATAAAGGGAGATGGTCAGAAGTGAAGCAAAGTTTCCAGACTTGTCAAGGACTGAGGATAAAGTTGATTCTTCAGAGTGGAAATGGCCACCTTGTTCCCTGAAACCCAGAGCATAGATGGGTCAATTATCCAACAAAATTTATTGTGGTAAGGTATTATAATATGCTTGTTGGGCAAACATGTTCTTTATTTCCTCTTCTGGTGGGTTTGAAATTTAACAGAACAGTTCCTGAGAAAATAATTGTTTGAGCCACAATTAAATCATCTCATTTAGGTTTTCTTATTATAATTCCGTATGCTTGATACAGCCTCTTTAAATATCTAATATAATAAAAGAGTAATATGCAAATTGACCATTACCTGAGACACCTAAGCCATGCCCAGCAGCCAAGCCACGCCTCCCAGCCAACCAGAGCGGCTGTACGCAAATTAGCTCAGCCAAGATGGAAGCCAATAGCCATGGAGCTAGAGCAAACCAGAGGCTTCTGTTGCAACTGCCTGCCTAGGCTGGCTGAGCCTCTGCTCATGGCCATGCCCATCAGCCAAGCCATGCCTCCCAGCCAATCAGAGCGGCTATATGCAAATTAACCCAGCCAAGATGGAGGCTGGCAGGGTGGCTCTGCACTGGGAGCCTCCGCGGCCAGCATAGCTGTGCTGGGTGTGTCAGCTCAATGGGGGGGGGGGCGGTTCTGGCCTGGGGCCTCTTTGGGGCATCCAGGAGCGTCCGTCCTGGGTCCACTGCCTGGCTCCGCCCCCCGGGGGCCTCCACCAGGCGTGCGGGAGAGCGGGTCCTCCACGGGGCTTGCAGGAGCAGCCATCCTGGGTCCGCTGCCTGGTTCCGCCCCCCGGGGGCCTCTTCGGGGTGCCCAGGAGTGGCCATCCTGGGTCTGCTGCCTGGCTTTGCCCCTCGGGGGCCTCCTCGGTGTGTGGGAGCATCTGCTGCACAGTGTGTAGAATCCAAAGCCAGTCCGCTGCCTGGCTCCACCCCGGGTGTGTTTGTTCAGCAGCAGGGCCCCACCGAGGGATCCTGCACCAGCGTCCGCCCCTGGATCGCCACCCAGCTCTGTGCCAGGTGTGTTCCCTCAGCAGTGGGGGCCTACTAGGCATGTGCTATCGTGGGCCCTCTGGTGGGAGATGTCCAGGCCTGCACTTACCAGCCCTCCCACCCCCCAGTGCACGAACCCTGAAGGGGCTGTGGGCAGCCTGAAAATGGCCCTCAGCCCCTCACCCAGGCTGGCCAGGCATGCCAGCAGGTGGACATCTCCCTCGAGGTGTCCCAGACTGCAAGAGGGCACAGGCCAGGCTGAGGGACCCCCACCCCCCGAGTGCACAAATTTTTGTGCACTGGGCCCCTAGTTAGCATATAAAATAGGGCAGAGATAGAAAGTTGGAACAAGTATAAGATGTTGAACTAAAAGAAAATAGATCCTGGGTGGTGTGGCTCAGTGGTTGAGCATCAACCTTTGCACTAGGAGGTCATAGTTTGATTCCTACTCGGGGCACATGCCTGGGTTTTAGGCTCGATCCACAGTAACATCCATTGATGTTTTTACGTCTCTTTCCCTCTCTGAAATCAATAAAAATATATTTACAAAAAAAATAGGAATGCTCTTTTTGTGTTTTCTATGACACTTAGAAGAGAAAAATGAAGAGAAATAACATTGATTAAGCTCCTCCCCTGTGCAAGATGTTTCATGTAGTTTTTCATGTTAACCAAATATTACATGGCTAATGAGTGCTGAGTTTGGATTTAAATAAGCCCTTTGTGATGTGGCCTGATTTTTAAATTCTTCATTCTGCAGAAGATTTGACCTGGATTTGAAATAAGCTAGCCGCATGACCTTGACCTTGCTGGCCTCAGCTGTAAGAGCTGGAAAAAGATGAGACTGGACGAGCCTCCTGAGAACAATGACAGTGAAAACTCAATGGCTTGGCTGCTGTCACTCCCACATCAGATATGGGTAATATTTGGATGTTGTTCCTTAAGAGTTTTCTGAATTCAGGTATACTTAAAGAAGAAATAGTTATCTACATTTTGACCAGATTCCCACTGTTTTGTTCTCAACTTTTTGACAATATAGATCCTTATAGCCTGATTGTGTGAGCAAAAATTTTTTTTTCAGGATAGCACTTGTATGCTTTTGAAGGTGCCTTTCTCATCATTCCACCCCTCAGGCTCTTCTGGAACTTTAAAAACAACTCTAAAAATAGACTTATACAGTCAGATTTGGAAAGAAAAACAGATTTTACCATTTAAATAGCAATATTAAATATAATGGACAGATATTTAATTGCAAAATGCCTGTGCTCTACCTAATGGTTTTCTGAAATAAATCAATACATCAGTTGACCAATAGATGAGTACATGAAAATCAGTGGAAAATTAGAAGGATAATGTCTGCCTCAAAAAAAGATGACTTGACACAATGTTCTAATAACTTAGAGCAACCAAAGCACTTTAAAAATTAATTTGAAATCCACCATTGATCATTTTAGACTTTTATGGCCAAGGAGCCTCATTTGTAAAACTCAATTATTCAATTGCATAGCAACATTAGGTTTCAGACCCAGAAAAGGGGAATTAGATGAAATGAACACTGACCTTTGCTTCTGATGAAAATCAGAGTCAGCATCTCTGGGCACTTCTTCCTTCCCATTGTTCTTAATTGGACAAGATTACTGAAACAATGAGAAATAAGACTTGATATGGATAGAAATTGCTCTAACGGATGGGAGTATTTTGACACAGTAATTTCAAGGTTTTCTAATTCAAAGGAGTCTGAGTTGTATTTTTTAAACTAAATATATCCTATATAAAAAAATGGTTAATATGCAAATCATCCCATCAGCAGAATGACCCGTCGCTATGATGTGCACTGACCACCAGGGGGCAGATGCTCAACTCAGGATCTGCCCCCTGGTGGTCAGCACACTCCCGCAGGGGGAGCACTGCTCAGCCAAAAGCTCATGGCTGGCTATTGCAGCAGCAGTGGTGGGAGCCTCTCCTGCCTCCATGGCAATGCTAAGAATGTCTGACTACCAGCTTAGGCCCATTCCCCTAAGTCAACAGTCAGATATCCCCTGAGGGCTCCTGGACTGTGAGAGGGTGCAGGCCAGACTGAGGGTTCCCCCTCCCCCCGAGTGCACAAATTTTGTGCACTGGGCCTCTAGTATTTTTTATAAACTAATCTCTAGAGGACAAATGTCTAAAATGGATCTATCACATTTTACTCTCCCAGGCATCCAATTACAAGAAAATTCAGGTAATCTATGTTCATAAAAAAGACAATTAATTGGTTGGGGTCTAATAGCTTCAGGCAAAAATACCAGACAAATTTCAGATTGTCAGTATCATACAGAAGCCACAAATTGGGCTGTCAAAAGCCAATCTCCTTTATAATTATCATGTGTACACCAAACACACCAGGACCGGCAGGAAGCAGAGAGCTCTGGAGAAAATCCTAACAGGGTCAGGAAAGATCTCTAAGTCAGCTGCACTAGCATGAACAAAACAGCCCAGGGATTTTAGAGTTAAGGTCAGTCAAAACTGGACCAGGCAACCCCACAAGGAACTGGCCTAAGAACAGAATATCTGATGTTCTATGGCCAATCTAGTTAGTGTTCAAGCTCCTGCTAATACCCCTCTCTGAGGCTCAAAGCTCTTGGTTTTGCACTGTAGTCTATTAAATGCCATTCTGCCCCCACACACTCATAGAACATCATCCTCCGAGAGAGAGAGAGAGAGAGAGAGAGAGAGAGAGAGAGAGAAGAGGAAATAACCAGCCTCAGTTAGCAAGATAATTATTTACTTGGCCTCCCTTTCCACTCTTAGATCTCAAGACTTCATTGCTTTCTGAGCCTTCTCCCAAGAGAAGCAAGCATTGTCTATTTTACTTTTATCCCTTGACATAAATTCATTCTTTGATATAAGAAGAGATGTGAACCATGCCCTTCTCCATACCCAACATGCCTTGCTTTGGGAAGGATGCTTTATCCCATGGGATAATCACCTACGGACCATCACAATATTCTGGTAGGGCCACGACCTGAAGAAATGAATTGTCCTCCTGGGGAAGGCAGGCATAGGTGAAATGGGTGCAGTACAAATAAAATGAGTCTTCCAGGTGGAGTATGGAATCTAATAGATAGTAATGAGTGAGGAACTTGAGTAGGGGGAGAGGAGATAATGATAGGGACTCATGATTAGGCAGTATAGATTAATGTGGGCTTGACTAATGCCTCTAATGCTTGCTAGAATATATGAAATACAGGAAATACTGTGTTTGTCCCTACATTTATCTTGTTCCTAAAAATGCTCTAATCATAAATGTTTTGGGTATTTTAAGCTATTCAAAGGGATAGTCTATCTGTTGTCACTTGGCACTGACACCAAACATTAACCATGAGCTCTCTCTCACTGTATTCTCTCTCCTTATCTGTGTTTTCACTGCTCTGTCTTCTTCCCTCTGATTTACCACTGCCATCAGTACCAACACCACCAACACCACCTTCATCTCCACATCATGGTGACTACTGGATGGTCAACCCATATCTTCATGCCACAGATTTTCTTGAGAAAACCACTTGGTGGCCAGGACACCCAGCAGAGTTAGAGAACAGGCTGTCGTTGCTTTGGAAACCCATCTTGTATGAGAATTTTGGAGAGGACTGGTGAGGTGAAAGAACAAAATGCTATCAGAGCTGGGGCTTAAAGGAATAGTTACAAAAGAGGCCAACAATAGAATGTACTGTTTTTCAAAATATCTACTGCTTTCCTTTGGAAGTCATTATCCTTCCTGCCCTTCTGCCTAATTGTGAAACTTTTATTGGGTGCTGAAATGAGTAGTAGTGGTCAGTGTCATTTCTGAGAAGAAACTCTAGGGGCTAGCATGTGGCAATCTATTTTCTCTGTGTCCCATCTGTCACAATGACCAGTACTGATCCAGAATAAACATTACTTCACTGGCCTGGGCCCCAGGGAGTTGAGCAACCTAGTAGATTTATCTACCTATGAACAGACTTTGGTTGTACACCAGTATGATTTCAGGTTATTATCTTACCTCAATACAGCCTAACCTATTATACTGTAACTAGAGGCCTGGGGCATGAAAATTCGTGCACTGGGGGAAAAGGGGTTCCTCAGCCCGGCCTGCCCCCTCTCAAAGTCTGAGAGCCCTCAGGGAATGTCCTACTGATGGCTTAGGCCCTCTCCATGCAAGGATCAGGTCTAAGCCACATTCTGGCCTCCCTCTGTGGGAGGCAACCAACCAGGCTGATCAGGGGAAGGTGCCGCCCTCAAAGCCACCTTGGCTGCCTGTCCTTGGCCCTTGCAGCCACCACGGCTTTGTTCGGAAGGACAGTCAGCTCTCTGGTCTAATTAGCATATTATGCTTTTATTATTATAGATTATTATAGATAAGGGAGTGTCAGGGACAAGGCAATTCTAGTCATTGATGAATATGTAAGGTATGTATATGTGTGTGGATATACATGTGTGCTAGAATAATACATAGGAAAAATGGTCAACAGTAACAAAGATGACAAATAATGGAAAGACAATAAGAGAAAATAGAAAAACTAAAAATTTTATTTGATTTGTCCGTAGCAGTAATACTAATTACAGCCATTTTCGTGAACTACTTACCATTCAAGACTAATTTGTAAGCAGCATAATAAAATTTCTGCACAGCATTAAAATTTGCTCCTGATTAACTCTGTTGCAGGCTTTGTTTGATTACAACAATAACCTCTATATATGTATAGTCAGTCTTTGTAATTTGTTGTTCATGTAGCAATTTAAAATAATCTGTGAAAACGATTCCATTAAATGGGTCAAATTAGGAAGCATGCTGTGGGTGAGTTGATAGAACACAAGACAGATGTGCAAATAAGAGGAAAATGGGAATCTGACTAAATGAGAGGATCAGTCTGACCATGGCCCAAACCATGTAAACATTTATTCATTGCACTGCATTTCCTCTAGGCTCAGCCATAGGCCTCTGATCACTCTAAGCACTCTTATCTATACTCATGGCTTTCAATAGTAGCAATTGATTAATATCTTCAAAAATTACACCTTTATACTGTGCTAGAGGCCCGGTGCACAAAATTTGTGCACAGGGGTGTGTGTGTCCCTCAGCCCAGCCTGCACCCTCTCCAATCTGGAACCCCTCGAGGGCAGTCGCACATCCCTCTCACAATCCAGGACTGCTGGCTCCCAACCTCTCACCTGCTTGCCTGCCTAATTGCCCCTAACCTAAAGTGACCAGATTTAAAGCGGTACACCACTGACCGAGGGGGTTCTTTCTTTTTCTTTTTTTATTATTATTACTTAAAATATTACAAAGAGTAATTGGGACTTTTTAAAAATGCCACGGGACGTGAGACAAATTGTTAAAAATTGGGACTGTCCTGCCAAAAGCGGGATGTCTGGAAACCTTACCCTAACTGTTTCTGCCTACCAGCCAGATCACCCCCTCACCACTCCCCTACTATCCTGATTGACACCTAACTGCTCCCTGCTGGCCTGATTGCCCCTAACTGCCCTCCCCTGCCAGCCCGGTCACCCCCAACTATCCTCCTCTGCTGGTCTGGTCACCCCCAACTGCCCTCCCCTGGAGGCTTGGTCACCCCTAATTGCCCTCTTCTGAGGGCCTGCCCCCCCCAACTGCCCTCCCCTGCAGGCCTGGTCCCCCCAACTGCCTTCCCCTGTGGGCTTGATTATGCACAACTGCCCTCCCCTGCTGGCCATCTTGTGTCCACATGGGGGCGGCCATCTTGTGTGTTGGAGTGATGGTCAATTTTCATATTACTCCTTTATTATACAGGATAGTTTCTATGAACACTATGCATATGTATTCTACTTCCTATTCATCATTCTCAAGGGTAACATACTCAAGGTCACCGTCATGGTCTTCCTCATAAGCTGGTTCTCTTTTCTTTCCCACTTTCACTCCCAATTATTCTTCTTTAATGAGCATGGATTTTACCCTCTAAATATTTTTATCCTATTGCCTTATTTATAGCTATGTGTTTTTTTTTGTTTTTTTTGTTTGTTTTTTTTGTTTGTTTGTTTGTTTGTTTTTTTTACCAGGACCTTCATTTTCAGGGGCTTTATTTTATTTTATTTTATTTTTGATTTTATTTATTTTTATTTTTTAAAAATCTTTATTGTTCAGATTATTACAGTTGTTCCTCATTTTTTCCTCCATAGCTCCCCTCCTCCCAGTTCCCACCCCACCCTCTGTCCTTACCCAACCCCCCGCTGTTCTCATTCATAGGTGCACGATTATTGTCCAGTCTCTTCATGCACCCCCAACACCCTTCCCCCCCCGAAAATTGTGGGTCCAATCCCTTTCTATGCCTCTGATTCTACTCTGTTCACCAGTTTATTCTGTTCATCAGATTTTTTATTCACTTGATTTTTAGATTCATTTGTTGATAGGTATGTATTTGTTGTTCATAATTTTTATCTTTACTTTTTCTTCTTCCCCTTCTCAAAGGATACCTTTCAGCATTTCATATAATACTGGTTGGGTAGTAATGAACTCCTTTAGCTTTTTCTTGTCTGTGAAGCTCTTTATCCGACCTTCAATTCTGATTGATAGCTTTGCTGGGTAAAGTAATTTTGGCTTTAGGTTCTTGCTATTCATCACTTTGAATATTTCTTGCCACTCCCTTCTGGCCTGCAGAGTTTCTGTTGAGAAATCAGCTGACAGTCGTATGGGTGTCCCCTTGTAGGTAACTGACTGCTTTTCTCTTGCTGCTTTTAAAATTCTCTCCTTGTCTTTTGCTCTTGACATTTTAATTATGATGTGTCTTGGTGTGGCCCTCTTTGGATTCCTTTTGTTTGGGATTCTCTGTGCTTCCTGGACTTGGAAGTCTATTTCTTTTACCAGGTAGGGTAAGTTTTCTGACATTATTTCTTCAAATAGGTTTTCAATATCTTGCTTTCTGTCTTCTTCTGGCATCCCTATAATTCTGATGTTGGTATGCTTGAAGTTGTCCCAGAGGCTCCTTACACTGTCTTCATATTTTTGGATTCTTTTTGCTTATCCATTTGGGTATTTTTTGTTTCTTCATATTTCAGTTCTTTGACTTGATTCTTGCATTCCTCAAATCTGTTGTTAGATCTCTGTATAATATTCTTTATTTCAGTCAGTGTATGCTTAATTTCTAGTTGGTCCTTTTTCATATCCTCGAGGGTCTCATTAGATTTATTGAGGGTCTCACTAAATTTATCAGCAGTTTCTAGAAAATTCTTGGAAAACCGTAAGACGG